>JAVJIF010020992.1:0-61735 GCA_038442645.1 Agave tequilana
AGATACTTATGCCTCATAAAGCATAAGTATTCACACCTAAAAGTGGTCCATATAATAATAAAATTCTTAGTTTTGTGGCCTTGTTTGCTTGACTCCTTAAGTCCTATGATGTTTTCTCACCCGGTGCCCTAAGACCATCCAATTTGGGTGTCACTGACTAAAGGCTCGTTACATAGGCAGATTAGAAAGCTTAAGAGAACTAAGGAATGATACCATCAAAAATACAAATATATAAAAAAAATAAAATAAAGCATAAGAGTTAGAGTTAAAGAACCCATAGTCAAAATTTCACGGTCACAAAGGTGCATATGACTTAGGGTAAAGTAATAGACTAGATAAGAATACAGTTTGACTCCTTACCTTGATTTATAACAAGTTTTTGAATAGAGACTAGGTTTAGGAATAAAAAATTCAATTTTCCTATAACTTATAAATTACTTAAACTCTTAAAATAATACTTCAAATATTTTCTCTCTTTATCAAATGCTTTTCGAAAATACTAACACTTTGTTTCTCTTTATTTTTTGATTTTATGGGTACTGAAAACTCTCACGAGACAAAACTCGTCCTCTAAGGGTAACCTAGAGGTTTAACGGCTTGTTGCACATGATAAGTGTAACCATGATTCCTACGAAAGTGAGTTAGGTTAGTTCTATTTTATTGTTTTGCTTGAGGACGAGCAAAGGATAGGTGTGGGGTGTGTTTGGATACATATATTGCATATTTGTTATTACGTTCTTACGCCCATTCTGTAATAAATCCTACATTATACTGTCTTAGTACCTAATTTGGTATCAGAGCTTGGTACTCTGATTTGGGTCTAACAACTTAGAGTTAAAGATCCTCATTTTTAGGCTAATCACAATATTTTTTACACACACCATGGACTTCATGTCACCACCCACCTTTGACATCCTTAACATCAACATTTGGAAGGTTAAGATGTCATTGTACCTCAAAGCCTTAGGTTTTCATGTATATCTTGCCACTACTAATAATGCTTATTCTTTAGATAGTAAGAATTTTGAGGCTAATGCAAAAGCCCTTCATGCCTTAAAGTCTACCCTAGATGATGTTTATTTATCTAGAGTTGCTAACATTGATTCGGCTTTTGTAGTATCGAACACCCTCACCTCCCTTGGCGAAAAGGATCTATACTATGCGGGGAACGATTCGGACGTTGGAAGCGACATCTCCAACAAGTGCTATATGGTCCAAGGGGATAACCCCCTTGAGGTAAACACCGAATCCGATGATGAGGACATGTCATATGATGAGCTATCTACTTTTTGTCATCTATTGCTAGAAAATATGACATGATTAAAAAGAAAATAAAATTTGAAAAAGAATATTGCTTGCATGCATAATGAACATGATTCTTTAAGAGATAACATTGCATGCTTAGAAAAAGATAATAAGAAAATTAATAAGGATTTTGATTGCATGCTAGAAGAGAACGATTCTTTTAAAACTAAAATTGCATGTTTAGAAAAGAAAAAGATGTTTTGAAAAATGAAAATGTTTCCCTCATGTCAAAATTGAATGATTTATGTGAAGGGAATATGTCTTTGAAAAATAAGATTAATTTGGTGGAAAAACAAAAGGAAGTTGTTTTTCAAGAAAATATTACTTTAAAAAGAAAATTTGTTGAAAAAGAAAAAGAATTTGTTTCTAAAAAGAAAAAAAAAATGATTCTTTATCTCACCATGCTTTACATGCCACCTCTAGTGAGATTCATGGTTTGAAAAATAAAATTAATAATTTGAGTTCAACTTTGAACTCGTGTGCATTCAACCATTATAGATTGGAGTCTTTGTTTTCAAAAAAACAACCTCCATCCATTCATGCACATCATCATGCTTATGTTGCACAACATGATCACACTCCTACACATAAGCATACTAAGGTGTACGTATGTACACATTGTGGCCGCAAAGGCCATTTAGCAAAATATTGTTATGATAGATTAGGTCATTTTAATTTTGCTAAAAATAAGAATTTTTGGGTGCCTTACAACAAGACTAACCCCAAAGGACCCAAGAAAATATGGGTACCAAAACCCCCACCTTTTGCTTTTGATGTAGGTGAGGGCTCTCACAAAACGTGAGAGAATTGGTGCCTTGGTAGTGGATGCAATGGGCTTGATGGACACACCTTTGATGCATCACTATCAAGGAAGCTAGGTGGGACAACCACCATATTTGGAGCTTTGGAGTTGGTAACAATCTCTAACTCCTACTTTCATTTACATGCTTTTACTTTTATAATATCATTTATAGCATGTTCATATTTTGTTTTATGATTCTATGAGCTTCATGTGGTATTTACATGTCTTAGATGTAGAATAAGTCATACTTACATTTATACGTATACAATTAGTGAAATACAATTGATTCATATATAATTGAACTTCATGCTCACTTGTATCCACTTTATGCATATGTATAGACTAGTTTTGATGATTCTCATTTATACATGCTTTACCATTTTTGCCTTACTCCATGTATATGCATGTTTAATTCAAATCTAATAAATATACATGAATACCCGTGAGTCTCTTGCTTTAATGCAAACACATTTAATAGACTCTTTTATATTTGGGATATGTATGCATATTGTTAGGATTGGATAAATCATACATATACCATGAAGATTGTAGTTTTTATGAAAAATGATTTTGTGTTGATTTGTTTTGATAAAAATGATTTTTATGTGTTGCTCAATAAAAATTTAATAATCATATTTGATTGAGCTTCATTGACTATTTTCATAAGAATGCTATTTACATGATCTTTTAACACTCACATTTTCATGTCAAGATTATTTTGAGCTTTATGGACCATGAGTGATTAAATCTTTATGTATTTAGTTATGTTTTATGAAAAACATATGATTTGGTATAGTTGAAGGATCTTTAACTAGTTGTTAAAAAAAAAAAAACTATTTTATACTAGTTATTTATTCTTCAAATAATTTATTAAGATTCACATGATCCTATTTTTATGAATAAATTCCTTTATGATCTCAAAATTTATTTGATGCTTCATGATTTGAATATTAGTTTAAATGTTAGTCTTTGTCAACACTAGGATTTATACTTGTACATATTGTGGGCCACAAATAAATCTATTTATATTTGTGCTTGAATGCTTATTTGAACCCATTAGATGTACTTGTATTGCTTAGTTTTGATGATCATTACATCTTTAAGCTTGTATTCCCATTTTGGATTATGACCATGTGCTTTTCATTTCATGTATATGTTTATCTTGCCAAAACATTAAGATATACATGTATACCTTTTGAGTCATTTGCCTTTTATGCAAATCTATTTATATGGACTCAATTGTGTTTAGGGGATATGTATGTATACTTATGGTTTTGACTAAACATACATATACCATGAAATATGATTTTGCTTTGATAAAATTTTTTGTGTTGATTTTCATGTTTTTCAAAATTTATTTAAAGGGATATTGAGCTTTATTGCCATTTTCATGATGCCATGTTCCACATAACACTAGATCACTCACTTCTTTTATGGACTTTATGGATATTAGAGTGTTGTTAGTGCCATGTGATTTATACATATTTCATGAAAAACTTTTGATTTATTCTTGATTGAAGGATTTCGTACTAGTTGTTAAAACTTTTTCATCTAACTAGTTTGAATTCTTCATGTGATAAATTATATGATATATACACTTATGCTTACTTTTCAATTGGTATCATTGGATATTTTCAATTGGTATCAATATGATTCTTATTGTATATACTCATATTTTACTTTCCTATATATGTATTTATCACTTTCTATTGATATAATTCCTTCATACATACATATGATTTGTTGTGTGCTTAAGCTAAAATTGATTTATATATTTAAAGCACATAGATTGTTAATGCTAAGCTAATTTCAAATCTTATCTTTCAAGCTTATGCATTAGTTTTTATATTGGTATCAATATGATTATGATCTAATTTACAATTGATTGATCATTACTTTACTATTGATCACTATTTTACAATTGATCATTTTCAAAATTGATATCAAAGAGAAAATTCAAAATAATGACCAAACCCCCTTTTATAGAGGTCAGAAAAATATGACCGTTGGGGTCTGTCAGAGCTGCCGGTCGACTGGCCGGTCGACCGCCAACGGTCAAGAATCCGACCGTTGGAGCCTCCGGTCGACCGCCCCGGTCGACCCAGAAATCCAGAGAGCAGAACTCTCTGCAGCGGTCGACCGTCCGGTCGACCGGACCACTGTGCTGCCAGACATGCACAAGTCTGTGCACGTCGGTCGACCGTGGGTCGACCGGCCCTTGGTTCGGTCGACCGCCCGGTCGACCGAACTGGCCTGTCAGCCAATTCCAGGTCTGGAAAACTGGTTTAAAAATTTATTTTAAAATCTTTTAACACTTATAAAAATTCCATAAACTTGTTTTAACATTCTATATTGAAAACCAAACTTGTGATAAAATTTTCAAGACATATATCAACATATTCATATCATTTCAGCGTCTTGCAAATTTATCAAAAATCAAAACATGTATTTTTCAAACTTGGTTTTCATAACTTCACAAAATATAAAAACAAGATATTTGATTTCATTTTAAAGCATAGTGTGTATGGATATGATCCACTACACAATCATAATGTAATATCTATATTTTTGACATTAAGCTCTAAACTTGGTTATGGTTGAAAAGATATACATGATAGAAATACCAAAAAAAACAAGGTATATATATTTTGTCACAAAGAAAATATTTTACTAAATAAAAATTCTTTTCTAAACATAAAAATCTTTTATGAAAGCAATTCTATCAAGAGTGTGTGTGTAAGATATACTTGAGCAATCCACCAACTATCTATCCTTTACATTTTAACTAAAAACAAAACTAAATCTTATACCTAGACACAAGTCTTCATCTTCTTGAAGTCTTCACTTGAAGTCTTCTCATCATCTTGACTTGGTCCAAGCTTGATACCGTGCTAGCTCCAATTCTTGACATTTTATCCTTTGTTGAGTTATGCACCTACTAAGATCTTGATAATGAATCTGTCACTAATTAAACACAAGATCATTAGTAAACATAACTTCATGAGTTGATCATCATCAAAACTAGGGTGATAGGCCTTTGGCCAACAATCTCCCCCTTTTTGATGATGACAAAAAGGGGGAGAAGTATTTGAGTTATATGCATGTTTTCATTGCTTAAGGGGGAGAAGTATTTGTCTTCCTTGTTAGTTATGCATATATTTTTGTATTGCAAATAGGAGAAAACGATTTGATTTATGCTTGTTGCATGTTTTATCTCCATACTTGCATACATATTCATGAGCTTCATTGTCATATATTATTATTTATGTCTATGCATGAGTTAAGGGGGAGCTTCTTTGATTTGTATATCACCCTAGTTTTGATGATGATCAACTCATGAAGTTATGTTTACTAATGATCTTGTGTTTAATTAGTGACAGATTCATTATCAAGATCTTAGTAGGTGCATAGCTCAACAAAGGATAAAATGTCAAGAATTGGAGCTAGCACGGTATCAAGCTTGGACCAAGTCAAGATGATGAGAAGACTTCAAGTGAAGACTTCAAGAAGATGAAGACTTGTGTCTAGGTATAAGATTTAGTTTTGTTTTTAGTTAAAATGTAAAGGATAGATAGACACACACACTCTTGATAGAATTGCTTTCATAAAAGATTTTTATGTTTAGAAAAGAATTTTTATTTAGTAAAAGATTTTCTTTGTGACAAAATATATATACCTTGTTTTTTTGGTATTTCTATCATGTATATCTTTTCAACCATAACCAAGTTTAGAGCTTAATGTCAAAAACATAGATATTACATTATGATTGTGTAGTGAATCATATCCATACACACTATGCTTTAAAATGAAATCAAATATCTTGTTTTTATATTTTGTGAAGTTATGAAAACCTAGTTTGAAAAATACATGTTTTGATTTTTGATAAAATTTGCAAGACGCTGAAATGATATGAATATGTTGATATATGTCTTGAAAATTTTTATCACAAGTTTGGTTTTCAATATAGAATGTTAAAACAAGTTTATGGAATTTTTATAAGTGTTAAAAGATTTTAAAATAAATTTTTAAACCAGTTTTCCAGACCTGGAATTGGCTGACAGGCCAGCTCGGTCGACCGGGCGGTCGACCGAACCAAGGGCCGGTCGACCCATGGTCGACCGACGTGCACAGACTTGTGCATGTCTGGTAGCACAGTGGTCCGGTCGACCGGACGGTCGACCGCTGCAGAGAGTTCTGCTCTCTGGATTTCTGGGTCGACCGGAGGCTCCAACGGTCGGATTCTTGACCGTTGGCGGTCGACCGGCCGGTCGACCGGCAGCTCTGACAGACCCCAACGGTCATATTTTTCTGACCTCTATAAAAGGGGGTTTGGTCATTATTTTGAGCTAAGATTTTTGGAGATTTCTAAGCCAGTTTTTCCCATCCTTTTAACAGAGTTTTCTCCACATATTTGAGTGCAAATACTTCCAATCAAAAGGGAAGAATTTATCAAGAGTGATTTAAAGAGTGATTCTTTGAGTTTTTCCTCCACCTTTCTAATCCTTGCTTTTCTCACACTACACTTGAGCATCCATTGTTATATCTATCCTATAGGAGAGTGTTATTGTGAGAGGATTTTAGGTGATCAAGAGTTGTGATC
The DNA here is from genome assembly GCA_038442645.1 of Agave tequilana. Taxonomy (NCBI): domain Eukaryota; kingdom Viridiplantae; phylum Streptophyta; class Magnoliopsida; order Asparagales; family Asparagaceae; genus Agave; species Agave tequilana. Next base: position 6,708 of record JAVJIF010020992.1, read on the forward strand.
ATCAAAGTTCTACTTTGTTCATTTGAGGAGACGGGCAAGTGTGCTCGTGGTGGTTTGGAGTTCGGTTGTGAACTCTTTGGTTCGAGGTGCGGCCTTGGCAAGCTTGTGGGGCTTGCGTGTGTACGGGACTAGGGAGTCCGAGGGCTTGTAGGTGTTACGGCACCGAGGAGAGATCCATTGGGATCTTGCATAGTGGAAATCCTTCGTGTGTCGAAGGCGGGGATGTAGAGCAAGTGTGCTCGAACCTCGAAACATACCCTTGTGTTTGCGATTGCTCATTCTCTCTCTATCTCTTTTATATCTTGCATGCTTTAATTGTGCTCATCTTTATATGCTTGATATTCATTGTGCTTAATTGATATACTTGCGTGGGATTGTTGCTAACACTTGTATTCAACCAAGAGAGCCAACGCGGCACCTCAACCCATTCAAGGGGAATCAAGAGGGGTTTAGTCCAGAGCCTTGCAAAGGGAATTCGGCTGCACTCTTGTGTTATACATAGTGTTTAGTGTAATAAGATTTAATTAGGTCATAATTGTTTTAGCTTCCGCATTATTTGCATCATTTGGCATTGAGTGACCATTAGATTAGCCATCACCTATTCACCCTCCCTCTAGGTGAACTTACATAATTTGTGCAAGATATGATGGGAGAAGATAAATCACAAATCTAAGCTAACTAAATTAGATTCTTGGGAGGATTTAAATCACAACTGAAGATTGAGCATATCAGAGAGAATAAACCTAGATCTAAATCAGTTAAAATAAGATTTTTAAAGATCCAGTTAGTTAGCTTGGAGAATCAATGAGAATAAACGAGGATAGAGGCATATCCAAAAGTCTAAAGGCAACCCTATCAATATACAAAGGGATATTTAAAGGACTGCGATGTATATTTAAAAGATTTAGAGAGATAAGACAAAATTCAACTAAAGATCAAGGATAAACAAATATTTATCTTCAACATTATCTCCAACCTTACCAAAAGATCTTTTCTGTTGGCAAGCGATTTTGTCCATATCTCCAATCTTATCTCCAATCTTATCAGAAGATCTTTTTTGTTGAGATTGCGATTTGGTATCATCCTCAAGCGCGCTCTCCCCTCCCTATTCTCCTATAAATACCTGCAAATTCAGAGGCAAACAAACGATCAAATAGAGAGTAGAAATTAGGCTATTCAGTAGTTTATAACTTAGGTTTTTTGTTTTCTTTTATGTACTTTTTGCTTTATTTATGTAATTGAGAGGAAAGGAGAGTATTATAAAGAAATGAGAGCAAAGCTTATACTGAGGGTGACACCTGTGTAAGTAAGTCTTTTCTTTCATTGTTATTTGAATCAAATCAAAGTTTCTTTTCTTCTTTACTTTTGTTTTTGTTTGCTTCCCTCTCTGTGTTTGTGAATCCAAATGACTCTGATAGCGTCGAAGTTACCTTACCCTTGCAAGCGCCATTGATGGCTTATGGTGATGGATAGCCATTCCTATGGTAGTGTAGTTTGCTCCTTCATTTCGTAGTGTAAATCAGGAATGGGGAAGATCCTATTTGTCATACTTCGGTCACTTTCAAATAAAGGTAAATCATTGATACGGGTCAAAGGTAAGCAGACGCCGAAGAGGTAAGTAAATATTTTTTAAATTTAACTTTCTTTCTTTTAATTTTTAGTTTAGATCACCAACGTCACCATCTCTCAACTATATTCATTATTTTTCACTTTATTTGTACAAAATCATTTTCTATTTTCTTCACCATCTCAATCTACCACTTTCTTAGTAATTTAACATAACTTATTTTCTTTTTCTTTTAAAGAACTGAAAGAAGAACTTTAACCATTTTTTTGAACTAAAGAGAACTTACAAAAAGCTTTCATCGCTAGTCCCTCCTTGTGGATCGCGACCCGCATAGCCACTCGCTATAGCGGTGGCATTGAGCACTTGCACTTCTATTCTATATTCCTGAAATTTTGTATTTTCTGTATGCAGGTTCCAACTCAATCACATTTTCCTACAACAATTCTCGATTGACGACTATGTTCTACTCAACATGAGCATAACATTCCTCATTGATCAATAGCTAGTTGACTATGTTCTGCTCAATACGAGCATAATAGTCCTCATTGATCAATATGTTCTGCTCAGCACGAGCAAAGTAGTTCTCATTAATCAACAGTTGTTCGACTATGCTCTGCTCAACACGAGCATAGTAGTCCTCATTGATCAATAGTTGTTCGACTATGCTCTGCTCAATACAAGCACAGTAGTCCACATTGATCAACAGTTGTTCGACTATATTCTGCTCAACATGAGCATAGTACTTCTTATTGATCAACAGCTATTCAGTGATGCTCTCAACACGAGCATAGCAGTCATCATTGATCAACAATTGTTCAATGATGCTCTACTTAACACGAGCATAATAATCCTCATTGATCAACAACTATTGGCGACAAGTGGGACCAGCGTCGACAATCAAACATCGCTGGAGTTCTAATTGGCACATAAGAAGCTGGTTAGAAGTTCTAATCAGCACATCAGAAGCTGGTTAAGATGAATGATTGGGTGAGCTGTGCATGAGAATACAGTCCAATCCTCGACATAATTGAGCCAATAAAGGCAGCTGAGTATTAGTTTTGTCACTCTTCTTTAGAGGATATCAAAATCCAATGCCCTCAATGGCTGTGGACAAGGAAAAATATTGGCTTTTAAGTCCAATAGAAATTCTCGATAACTCATCATGCTGAGGAAAATAGCAGGGCTAGCCCAACTCAAATGACAGTTGGTAACGGTATACCAAATCTGTTGATAGCTCAAGGTTTGCTAAAAATCCTAAGAGACTTGATCCTACCTCCCCTCCAAAATCTCTTACCAATTCCCTTCCATAGAATGGTAAGACCACAAAATATCTGTCTCCATTTCCCTGGTGAAATGAGCACAGACTTGTCACGTTAATAGTAAACCCTGATAAGCCATTTTTCTCGATCCTCAGTGGAGTCAGTCAAGTTAATATTAAGTCTTTGACGACAAAATTTCACTAAATACCCAATCGAAATTTCTCTGTTGTTATGTTAACATTACACCTCTAATGGTAAACCTTTCATACCCCTGGTAAATCAATGTTTATCAGGTTAATATTACACCTCTGATAATCCATTTTATTTTTCACCAAAATTCTCTACCAATTCCCTCCCATGGAGTGGTAGGTCCACAAACTCAATCACTGTTATGGTAACACCACACCTGTAACAGTGAAAAGTTTCAATACTCCCCAGTGAGTACGAACTTCCACTTGTCAACTCCCTTACATGGAATCACAAGTCTTGTCAAGTTAACACTATATCTCTGACAATTCAAACTTTACTTGTCAATTCTCCTCAATAGAATGGCAAATCCTCAAAATTGCTCATATCGCAAACCAACTCTTATCATGTTAATATTACACCTCTGACAAATTACTATTAAGTTTAATATTACACCTCTAACAGTGATCAAGTTGTTGTCAAGTTTAACATTAAACCTCTGACAGTCACTTCCCTCAGGCTTCCATATCGAAGCTAAGATGAGCGATGCTAAGTTTAACCTCACACATCTAGCATCCAGTTTATTATTAAGTTTAACACTATACTATGATAATGACTTTCCCTCGAGCTTCCGCATCGAGGCTGAGATGATCAATGCTAAGTTTAACATTACACCTTTAGCACTCAATGTCAAGTTCAATACTACACCTCTGACATTACCCCACTATTAAGTTCGACACTACACCTATGACAGTGGTATCTTCAGTTTTCCTAATGATACTGAAATTCCTATGGGGCTAAATTAACATTACACCTCTAGCTCACGTCCTTGTCAAGTTAATATCACATCTCTGATAAGATTTAATCCAATCCGTTAAGTTAATATCACACCTTTGACGGTAAAAAAATACTCAGATCTCCGACGGGTCTAGTCTCACTTGTTATTCTCTTCAATAGAATGGCAGGTCCCTTAAAATCGTTGTTATGTTAATATCATACCTTAACAGTGTTCTCTTTAATCCCTAGCCGAGTCTTAATTATATTAATACTAAACCTCTGATAATATACTAGACCACAATCCCCTGCTAAATGAAAACTTAATTTGTTATTCTCTTTCATAGAATAAAAAGTCCACCAAACATGTTTAATTACAAGTCTAGTTCTTACCGTCAAGTTAAGATTACACCTCTGGCGGTAATTCCTTAAAAATCTTTAATGGATTTGTCAATACTTGTCATTCTCATCTATAGAATGAGAAGCCCATAAAACCTATTCCATTTCTGTCAAGTTAATACCACACCTCTGACAACAACTCTATCCAATTCCCTCGTGGGAATGCCTAACTCTTTAATTACTAGCCTCTAGTAGTTAAACAATATCATTTTAGTCTGTCTAAATTCTCATACATAAAAAGAAATGGAGATGAGACGAAATTTTTATTACTTGTATTATTTATAATGATAAAAGCAATACAAAGACTATCCTTTTAATATACAGAGAGTTTCAAAATAAAAAAGAGGTACAAAAGAGCCAATCTCACTCAGCAAGAGAGTGAACTGATCCCAAAGGCGTTGAATCTCATGTTGGCGTGTTCTTTCAACTTTCACGAAAGCTTGAACTCTTAATCTTCTTCCGACAGGAATTTCATCGTAGCAAGTTATGCTTGAAGAGATTCCAACTTGCGATTATAAAAAACCTAAAAATTGTCAAATATTGAAGCTCAGACGCGAGGTTTACATCAGACCCACGTCTAATGACTGAGACGCAGAGCTCAGTGAAACTTGCGTCAAACCTCAGAGATACGAGGTTCACATGAAGTCCGCGTCTGAACTCCATAACATAGAAATTTCTCTAAGTGTTGGAATCAGACGCGACTTAGTGAGACCCGCGTCAAACCTCAGAGACGCGAGGTTCACATGAAGTTCGCGTCTGAACTCCACAACTTAAAAATTTCTCTAAATGTTGGAATTAGACGCGAGACTCAGTGAAACCCGCATCGAACCTCAGAGACACGAGGTTCACATGAAGTCCGTGTCTGAATTCCACCACTTAGAAAATTTTCTAAGTGTTGAAATCAAACGCAAGGCTCAGTGAAACCTGCGTTCAACAGACAGACGCAGACTCAGGCCAACAAAGCGATGATGCGAAGGTCATCAGACCTGTATCTTGCCTATCAGCGTAAGAGTTGCGTCTATAAATCAAATGCGAACATGAGCCTCGCATTGGGAATTCACTTTCAAACGAAGCTTAAGAGTTAAGACAACTCTTCGAGTTCTTTAATGGCGAAGCCAGTTCTCATTATCTGAAATGGAGGCCTCCTGTGTGGAGGAACCTCCCATTTGAACCTCTTGAGCAACATCGCTTGAGAAAGAAGCCACTGGTTTGTTTTAGGGGCCATTGATCTTCTGAAGAAGATGGGAAAAAGAAAGAGAATGCTCGAGCCTTTTTTAAGAACTTAAGTTCTTAACTTTGGACACAGAGTTCAGCGAGAAAGAAAGAGTCTGATAATGACTCTTGAAAGACCGCTGTCTTTTTATAGGTGCACTGATTGGTCAAGATATGCGGCCTGTAACTCGAGACCGTTCAGTGCCAGATACGTGACAGCGCACCCAGAATGCGAATCTCGCATTTAAAGAGAGCCGCGTTGCTTTAGAATATCAGGTTCACGTCCATTTAACAAAGTGAGAGTTGCGTCTCCATTTCAATATTCGCGTCTCTTTAGCTCTATCAGACACGTGGCAGCACACCCAGAATGCGAGTCTCATGTTTAATAGAACTGTGTCTCTTTAGAAAATTGAAGTCTGCATCTCCACTTCAAAGTTCGCATCACTTCAACAAAGTGAGAGCTACGCCTCCACTTCAATGGCCGCGTCTCTTCAGTATTCTCAAGCTCACGCCTTGGCAAAACAAGTGAGAGCTGCATCTCCACTTCAATATCTACGTCTCTTTAGCAAAGTAAAGTCTGCATCTCCACTTTAACAGAGCCACGGCTCTTTAGCAAGTGAAGTCTGCGTCTCCACTTTAACAGAGCCGCGTCTTTTCAACAAAGTGAGAGTCACGTCTCCACTTCCATGTTCGCGTCGCTTCAATGAATGAGTGTCGTGTTTCTACTTTAGATAAGGTTTGCTTCTCTGAGGCAACATGACCTTTGCGTCTACATAACCTGTGTTCAGTCTCTGCTTCGGTAATCAGTTCAATAGTATACTGGCAAAAGCAGTTGACGATTTTTTCCAGTTTAACAGTATACCAATAATCAGCTCAGAGCACCAATTAGGTCTAGGTTATGTATCTAGAAACTCACGATGATCATCTCTAGTGGCTTCAAAGAGTTTAACATTACACTCATGAACAAGAACAAGCTCTAGATATCTCAAAAGATTGCCAGTCCAGTCTTGAGAGCTTGTTGCCAAAAGAAAAGTCCAAAATGTTTTGAAAATCATCCCAGTCAACCACAGAGTTTCGAAAACTTTGGAGGGAATTCTATAGACTGTCTAAAAACCATTAAGACAAGTTGTCACATATAGAGTCCATACTTAGACCCAAGGCTGATTAAAGCCATTGATGCAGTGCAAAGAAGCGAGGCTTGAAGCCCGCGTCTCAGCACCACAGCAATTCTAAAACATGGGATTCGTGGCTTGCGTCCAGCATCACATCAATGATGAAACTCAGAGTTCAAAGCCCACGTCTCACACTGCTCCAGTGCCAAAAACGAGAGGCTCGAGAGCCTGCATCTCAGTGCCCAAATGCGAGGTTCGAGGCCAGCATCCAGCATCATCTCAATGGCTAAACAGAGAGCTCAAGCTCGCGTTTCAACTGCAAGTGAGCACTGCGTCTCAGTTGTAACTGCCCTCATTACTGGGTCAATTACTGCCCATGTAATGAGGGTAGTTAACCCCCATTATGGAGGATTTTTAGGGGACAGTTTTACCCCTAGAGCCCCCTATAAATAGTTAAAGCTGCCATTGAAAAGGGGTTGGATTTCAGCTGAGGGGTATTGCAATATTCTGATTACAAAGAGTTTAACTCTTCTACACAAACTTGTTGTGTTTAAGTTTTGCGCAAATCTATTTGAGATTTTATTTGATAGGAGCAGTGTTACTACATTAGTGATCCAAGAAGAAAAGTTTCAAAGAAGTTTGACGTTCACCCAGTCAAAAGAAAACGAGATTCACTTTTCACTGCTACACAAAGAACCTGACATTAAACGAAGAGGAGATATGAGCTTGAATATCTCCTCTCTCTTATAATTGAAATTTTAGAATTATTGTAATCTTTCATTGATTCAAGAAAATTTTGCAATACATATTATTAATTCTCTGACCCGAACAACAATATCTTGCCAAGCCCAGGAGTTGTCGCACCTTTGTTATTGATTTAGGTGTTGGCCACTTCCCTACTGCTTCAACCTTCTTCGGATCCATTGATAGTCCTTACCCTGAAACAATGTGCCCAAGAGAGTCAACACTTTAACCAAAGGCATACTTGCTCAGTTTCCCATATAGCTGCTTCTTTCTTAGCACCTGCGATATAGTCCTCAAGTGCTCAGCATGTTCCCCCTGATTTTTAGAGTAAATGAGGATGTCATTAATCAAAACTATCATAAACTGATCCAGATAAGAGGAGAATATTCATTAAATCCATGAAAACTGTTGGAGCACTGGTGAGGCCAAATGCATTACTAAGAACTCATAGTGTTCATATCTTGTTCGGGAAGCAGTCTTCTGGATATCTGATGCTTTCACTTTTAACTGATGATAACCAGAATGAAGATCCAATTGAGAAAATATTGTTGCACCTCAGAGTTGATTGAATAAATCATCAATCCTGAGAAGAGGGTACTTGTTCTTTATAGTCACCTTGTTTAGCTCCTTGTAGTCAATACATAACCTTTGTGATCCATCCTTCTTCTTTGATAGAAATACTATAACTTCCCACAGTGATGTACTTGGTCTAATAAAATTCTTACTTAAAAGATCCTAAACTGCTTTTTCACTTTCACCAACTCTACTGGTGCCATCCGGTACGGTGCATTAGAGATTGGGGCAGTACCAAGAAGCACATCAATCGTAAACTCTACGTCGCTATCTGGAGGCAATTCGGGCAAATATTTAGTAAATACATCCAAGAATTCTCTCACTACTACAGGAGCTGCTTGCTGATGCTCATCTGATATAGCTAGAGTCCTACCAAGCACTGCATCTGGCCGTGTCACCTGGTCGGCCATTCTGCCTTCACTCGAGAATTTGAATTCTGGCTGATTGGGGATCTGAAACACCACACTCTTCTTTCGATAATCTATAACTGCATGCACATGACTTAGCCAATCCATACCCAGTATAATATCAAAATCACAGTTATCAGTCAGCAAGAAGTTCGTGATAAACTCCCTGCCACAAGTAACTATGGAGCATCTCGTACACACCTTATTACAAGACATTACCCCCATTCCCGGTGCTAATTGTCCAACCTCAGTATACTGTGTCACAGGATATATTATGCTTACTAATGAACTTAGTCCAAATAAAGAAGTTTGTAGCATCAGAATCAAATAAGACATATGCAGGAGTGAAATGCACTAAAATAATACCTATGATAACTTCTCGTGAGGCATCTGCTTGATCAACAGTAAGAGTATATGTCTGGCCCTTGCCTCTGACTAGTCCTGTAGGCCTTACATTGCCCTTTTGAGCTTACTGATACATCGACTGCTAGGGAGGTGGAGGCGGTCTTGGCTGAAAAGTAACCATGGGTCTTGCGGTCCTGACACCACCTGCTTCTACTGCCCCCTGGAACTGATATCACTTCCCCATGAATTTATCGATTGCGAGGGCACTGACTGATGCGATGCTTGCACGATCTACAAACTAAACACAAGTTATGGGCCAATCTGCAGTCGTCTATAGTATGCCCCGTCTTGTGACAATATATACACACAACCATCTTGACATGAGGCAGTACAACTATCTGACTCTTCGGGGTGTTGCATTAATCTGTCTGGCCGGTGCCCCGCCAAAGATCTTCCCATCAGACATTTGAGCACCCTCGCCATCATCTCACTAAGCTGCTCTTGTTCCCTGGTGGCCGTTAGCACTTCTGCAAATGTCTTGTATATGAATAAAATAATATTTCGCTGAATCTCCAAATCTAACACCTACTGAAATCTCCTGGCCTGATTCACCTTGGTGGATACTATGTATGAAGCAAATCGGCTGAGTTTGGAAAACTCGGCTGCGTACTCATTAACAGTCTTCCCAGCTTGCCTCAGATTTATAAATTTCTGCTCCATTTCTGCTTTGGCCATGTCAGGAAAGAACTTGGCCAAAAACACCTCTGAAAATGTCTTCAAAGAAATGAATTTCAGCAATTGACTTTCCTCTGCAAGCTACCAAGAACGGGCCACCCTTGACAGCTAAATTTTTACTACATCCACCCGATCAGCTTTTGAAACTCGAGCTGCTACTAACAAATTCTCTGTGTTAATAAGCCACTGCGTAGCATCCAAGTGACTTTCTTCTCATGTGAAGACTGCAGGATGGAGTAACCTGAAGTCAGACACATTACCCTACTTCATCTGACCTTCTAAAGTAGCTATCTTCTCCTATACAATAGTAACCCGCTCATTTTGCTGCTACTGGGACTCCAACAATAATCTCATGAACTCTGTTGGATTCGCGGGACTGTCCTCAATAACACGTTGAGCTATCTGATTAATAAATACTAGATTAGAGTCGAGACTAAGACAAAAGAGTTTAATTTAACTATAGATGCATGTGTTCATGTCATGTCTTTTGTTATGTATCAACAGTGTAGCACCTTGCCTAAGTCTATAGGTATGAACTAGGTTTCGAATTGGCGTTTAGCTCTGATACCAAGAAAAACCATGTCACGGCCCATTCCTAAAGTTTGGCATGACAGTATGTGACATGATCAGCGATATGTACAAGCGGAGTATGTAGTCCCCACGTGTACATGTTAAGCCTCTTGTAGACCTGCACAGGTATCATAGCAAAGCAAGAACACTGGTGATATTTTATATATATCACATGTAACAAGAGTACAAACACAGTCCCATATAGTAAAAAAATGGGATACACATGAGTCTATCAGCACATTTATAAAAAATATACAATACATCAACATATCTAAAACACAAAAAGAGTACAACAATGGAACATACTGCAAACCAAAAGAGACAAAATGTCACAAACAACCCTACTACTGCTCAGCTAGTCTGTCTAGGTACTCCTGGTCCTCCTATGAGGGTAAAGTCACGGGCTCTAAATCTGGGCATGCAAACCCAGGGTCTCAGATACGACCGAACAAGTGTACAAAGGAATGATAATGAAAACATGGGAATAATATGACATGTATAGACACATGAAATAAACATGATATACATGAGATGACAATAATCATAAGGTAGTCAGGGTAGTAAAACTATAAAATATTATACATAAGTGTTTAGACATGTGTCATGAGACCTAACGATTGAGGAGCTCTGATCAGGTGGGCATATTCCATGCACACCCGGGATCACGACCTTAAACAAACCCCTGGCTGCTGAGACCAGGGCTACCCGCCAGGGCAGGAGCAAGAAACAAAGAGCTCAATGAGCTATAGACAATACAAGCAGGAAGCGGTAGCCAACACTACCACGTCCCCTGCAGTGGGACAACGAGGGATCTAGAACACCCACCTAATAAGATCTAGTCAATCATCATGTCTTCCAACCCAAGCGATTTGTACTACAGTAGAGCATATGTGGACATGGTCTGATAAGTACATATGAATCCTCACATTACAGGTACAAATAATAGATATACAAGAAGCACTACCAAATGTTGTATACTATGGTCGTGTATGTATGTGTATAAACATGTATCGAGCACATAACTGAAATAAATAACAAGAATGTCCACGAAATCGAAATACCATTTAACAAGAATAAATAGCATGAGTACAAGAATTTATTCTAGTTAATAACATGTATAGTATACCATTACTAACAACTCAGCAAAACATGACCATACTCAACTGTACCACACAATCCCTCAGGGATAGATAATTATCAGGAACAATATCGAATAGGTCAACTAGATAGCACTAATGGTATAGATAATTTTTTCTGATAAAATAATGGAAATAAAGGTAAATCCTTGCCATAAAAATGAAGCTCTCGCTATTCCGATCCCAACGATACCAAGAAAGCTTGATTCTAACGTCAAACAATCAAGATATTGTCTGAAGCACGATTCAGGGTTGCTATTATAATATCTAAAAATTATCCGAGAGGTTTAACATAATTTTTTAGGGTTATAAATGAAATAATAATAATTTATGGATGACTTCTATAATATTTTACCTTTTATATGAAAATGTGTTACGGGTTTGCTGTGCGGATTTGGTTCACATGTAAACCCGTTATGTGTTTGCCTATAGCACGCTGCAACAGAACAAGAGGGAGAAGAAGTAGAAGAGGAAGGAGGAAAAGAGGCCAGGGGGACTATGCGGTGGTGGCTGGGGACTGTACGCGGCGACGGCGGTCCAGCTCTGCGGCGGAGCTCCAACGATCGGAGAGAGGGGGGAGGGAAGAGAGAGGAGGGAGAGATGGTGGAGAGTGACAGAGAGTTGAGGTGGTCGTGATGGTGCTGGGGAGATCGCACGGTGGCTCTAGGGTGGTCGCGGTGGTCGGAGGTGCCACGAGAAGTGGGCTTGAGAGAGGGGGAAGTGAAGAGAGGGATATTGAGAGAGAGAGAGAGAGAGAGAAGGTGGGAGGGGTGGGTTTGCATGGGTGCGACGGCCATGACCGCCGACGATGACCGGCTTGCTATGGGGAGGGGTGGCAGTCTGATAGGGTAAGGAAGGAAAGAGAAAGAGAGCGAGAGTGAGAGTACAAGACAGCGAAAGGGAAAAGAGAGTAACTGAGATGGAGAGAGAAAAGATGGGGTGTTGGATTTAATTTTGATGGTTGTCGGTTAGAATCTTGTAGAAAAATGAAGAAGGGGGAACTTAGTGGAAAAGCAAAAGAAAAATAAAACATGGAAATAAATAAAATTACTAGTTAATTATTATTAAATTATTAGGTCAACTTTTAACTAAGTCAGAACGGTCTGCAAAAAATTTGTAAAATCTTAAATGTTACCTGGAGGACCAATGTGAAATCAGATTCAAGAAATTAAGTCTTATTTTTAAATTAAAAAATCTTGAAATTAATCGGTGATACTGTCGACACCGGTTTGGCTAGATTTTGACTAAATCAAAAAATTCTCCAAAAATATGCTAAAATAGAAAATATGACTTTGAAGAAAAATATGGAAGCAGATTTTGAAATTTTAATATTTATGAATTAAAAATCATGGAGTCAATTATCGGTATCGGTTGATATCGAATTTGGAGATTTTCTAAAATAATCCAAAAAAATTTCAGAAAATTTTATAAAATTAAAAATATTAGAAAATAAGATTAAACGCTAAAATTAGTCTAGTCTGACCACCAAAGAGGTCAAAACAAATACATACATCGTATCACGTACTAAAAAGGTGACACATATATCTAGGACTGGGGGTTATAATTACAGCTTAAGTTTGTCATGTTAAACATTATACCTTGACAGCAATACTCTAATATCCCTAGCAGATAAAATTTTTACCTGTAAACTCTCTTCAACAGAATGTGATTGAGATAAACCTGTGTATAAAAATACAGAGTTTAGAAATGAAGATAAGGAAAGTGTAAGGTTCTCAATTCTACCGCTATAGCTAGTGACTAAGCAGGTCGTGATCCATAAGGAAGACTTGCGATGGAAGCTCTTAGTAAGTTTCTTTTCAAGTTACAAAAATCGGCTAAAAGTTCTTTTTTGTTTTTTAACAGAAAATAAAAATGAATCAAAAATTAAGTTAGAAGAAAAGTGGAAGATAGAAGAATATTGTGATTGAAGATGGTGTTTAAAAACTAAGTTAAAAAGAATTGAGAGAGTAAAAAAAAGAGTTGTTTAAAGATGTGTGTTCTACACTAAGAAATCAAAAGAAAGAAAAACCTAAAATGCTTACCTACATCTTCTGTGCTTGCTTACCTTTGATCTTTTGCAACAATTGAGCTTGGTTTGAAGGCGATCAAAGCATGACATATAGAATCTTTCTCATTCTCATGCTAAACTAAGAAATTAAGGTGCAAGTTAAATCAAATTTAGAAATGGTTATCCATCATCATAAACCATCAACGACACTTGCAAGGGCAAGGCAAATTCGAGGCTATCAGAGTCATTTAGATTTACAAGCTCCTCAGAGGAAAGTAGAAGAAAAACAAAAAGGAAGAATAAGAATGCAACTTTCGATTAAATAAAGTAACGATGAAAGAAGAGAAGAACACTTACACTGGTATCACTCTTAGTACAGGCTTCACTCTCATTCTCTCATGAAACTTTTCTCTCCTCTGAGTTATATAAATAAAAACAAAAATTACATAAAAAGAAAAGCGAAAACACTAAACTAAACTAGAGTAGAAATCTAGCCTAATATATATCTCTGCTTAGTCGTCTGTCTGTCCTTCAGAAAGTGCAGCTTTTATAGGCGAAATGAAAGAGAAAAGGGAGTGAGAAGATAGGGGGAGCAAACACTCCCCCCTAACTACTTAACTAAGCTACGGATTCGCGGCTTTTGCCACGGCCATCCAGGGAGCAGGGTCCTCTAATCTTCGGTTTTGTCGTTTATAATGGTTTTTCAATTCAGTCTCTGGATTTGACGATATCTCCTTGGATCTTTAGCTAACCGAATGGATTCATAAAAATCTGAATTTTAGCCAGTTTCATTTGGTGTAATCTTCTGTTTTACTCTAATCTTCAGCTGATCTCCTGAATATTTGTCCCAATCCTTGATTTTCATTTAAATCAGAATTTAAATAGGCTTTTGGGATCGTTTCTTTTCCATTTCCTTTAGAAAAAGCCTGCACAAAATTATATGATAAATATGATTAAATAGCAGAATTTATTTAAAATAATATACAAGAATGTGACAATGAATATGCAATTTCAGTGACCGATCAGACTGATCGGTCCACAAAACTTGCTTAAATCACAAAGTATATTTCAATCAAGTTAAACACTGCACCTATGGCTGACCTGGCTTAAATCGCAAGACAAATCACTATTATGTTTATATTACACCTCTAATAGTAATCTCATCGATTTCCTCAACGGAGATGAGATCTATGGTTAAAACTACACCTATTCAGTGCTTAGTCAACCGTCACCTCTAACACGCATCACTGTTAAGTTAACATCACACCTCTGACAATAATTTTTCTCGCTTTTCTTCACACAAGAAAACTGAGAGTTATTGGTTCAAACTACAACTCTTCGGTACTATGTTAACCATTACCTCTGGCAAACATCACTGTTATGCTAATATCAAACCTCTGACAGTAATTCCTTTTGATTTTCTTAACGAAAATAAGAACTACGGTTAAAATTATGCCTCTCTAATTTAACTTCCCCAATGGAGTTATCCAACTTTTATTGCCAAGTTAATCATCACCTCTGGCAATCAAATCCAATCACTTTAGTTCGTTTGATTTTCAATACAAGAAAAAAACAAAGATAAGACAAAGGAAGAAGAAAACTATTCAAGTGAACAGACTAGTGGTTGAGTTTTAACCTGCACAAAAAATACAGAATTTCAGAACTTGATAATAGGTAGTGCAAGGTACTCAATATTACCGCTATAGCGAGTGGCTATGAGGGTCTTGATCCACAAGGAGGGACTAGCGATGGAAGCTTTTAGTAAGTCTTCTTGTAAGTTACTTGAACATGGTTAAAGTTCTTCTCTTATTCTTTAAAAGAATGAAAAAAAGAATTATAGTTAAGTTAAGAAGAAAGTGGTAAATTGAGAAGGTGGAGAAAATAGAAAATAAAATTATACAAGAAAATTAAAAAGAGTGAATAAAAGAGTTGGGAGATGGCGATGTTGGTGATCTAAACTAAAATTAAAAAGAAAGAAAACCTAAAAGAAATACTAACCTTCTTTGATTGATGACTTACCATGGATCATTGGCACATTTACCTTGCTTGAGAGGTGATCATCGCATAAACCATAAGATCGAGCTCAGTCACCATTCGCATTACATCGTCAATACAAGCAAGAATGAAATGATATAGAATATTGAGGAGATCATCATCATGAAATATCGGTTGCAAGCACACAACAAGACTATATCGATGCAACTAAATTCGCATAGATACTCATCAAAAACTAAAAGAGGAAGTCAAAGAAAACAAGAATAAAAAAGAAAAAGTAACTTTCGATTCGATTAAATAACAAAGAAAGAAAAGATGAATACTTAAACCGGTGCCACTCTCAATACAAGCACCTTTCTCATTCCCCCATGAAATTCTTTTCTCCTCTCAGTTACATAAAGAAAATAAAAATTTATATTAAAAGAGAAAGAAAAACCTAGGTTAAACCTATACAAGAATCTATTCTACTCCCTACTTGATCGTCCGTTTATCCGAAAAGATATGTCATTTGATCTTCTGATTTTTATGATTCTTCTGTTGATTTTCGGTTTTAACTATTTGATTTGTAAAGATCTACTTTAATCGCTTGTTCAACTAGTTTTATATTCCTTAATCTGCCCTGATTTGCCCTGATCCTTGATTTGAATTTAATTCTAAATTAAATCAGAATTTGGGTGGGCTTTGGGCTCGTTTTCTCTTCCTTCTCTCTTGGTAATGGGCCTGCATTTTATTAAACAAAATAAGACTAAATACATAATTTATTAGACAATAAATATGGGAATGTGACATTATATATGCAATATAGGTGACCAATCAAACCCAACTCTTATCTTTTGCTCGTCCTCGAACAAAACATCAAAACTAATCCTAGAATATTATTAGACCACTTTCGCAAGTCGCTCGATTGCACTGAGCATGTGCAACAAGCCGTTAAACCCCTAGATTACCCCTAGAAGATGAGTTGTATCTCATGAGGGTTTTCAGTAGATTACACCCACAAAAACTATAAAGAAAGAGAAACAAAGAGTTAGTATTTTTAAAAAGCATTTTGAAAGAGAAAATATTTGAAGTATTATTTGTTGGCCCAAAGGCCCATCACTCTAGTATTGATGAAGATTAACTCATGCAGTTATACTACTAATGATCTTGTGTCTATTTATTTTCAGATATTAAATTAAGAACTTAGTCAGTATTTAGCTTCAACAAAAGATTCGAAGTTAAGTTTTGAAGCTAGCACGTGTTGATTCAAGAGCTCACGTATCAAGATCGCATCAAGTACTCAAGAGGAATCTAGCTCATTGGATCAAGATTTGGACCAAGTCAAGATTGAGAAGAAGATTTTCAATAAAAGATTTTGGCCAAGACTTGTGTCATGTTTGTAAGTGTTAAAGATTTGTTTTTAGATAAAATGTAAAAGATAGATTAGTTGTAGATTGTTCAATCTCATATATACAGAAACAAAATTTATATGTGTTTTCATAAAATAATTTTGATTTTAGAAAATACCGTTTTAGTTTTGAGCTTCAAAGTATTTATCTTGTGTTTCATGATTAGAGTTCATCAAATAAGTTTATATGGTTTATATATGTTTTGGATTTCATCCATACTCATTGTTGGATCAAATATTTAGAAAAAATTATTCGGTAATTCTATATCATATGTTTTAGTTTTGTATTTATCAAAACTTATTTTAGAAGTTATTGTAAAAAACATAGATATTTTATATTATATGTGTATTGGATCATATCTATACACATTAAGCTTCAAAAATGTTTAAAATATCTTCTTTTTGTATTTGAAGAAGTTTTGAAAAAAATCATTTTTCAATTAAAGATTGATTTTGAAAGATACGAATTTTTGTTTAAGGCAAAATTTCTATACCATAAAAATGATTTAAAATGTTTGTAATATGTATTGATTTTTGATCACACATATTTGTACTTTAAAGTATTTCAATAAACTTTTTTTTTAAATTTTTAGTGATTTTATGGGATTTTATAAGAGTTTATAAAACCAAGTTTTTGTCCCAAAATTTGATGACCTGGCCTTTTGCCGATCGACCGAGACAGAAGTTGATCGACCGGGCGGTCGACCAATGTGTACAGATACGTGCACGGCCTTTTGGCTTGAGGACTGGTTGACCGGGCGGTCGACCGATCCAGAGAGTTAACTCTCTGGCTCTAGCCCCGGTCGACCGGGCGGTCGACAGGCCAGAGAGCTTTGCTCTCTGGATCTGGCCTCGGTCGACCGACAGGTCAAGTGTTGGGTGCGGTCGACGGGCAGCCTCAAGTCATATTTTTTGACCATTGGCTGGTCGACCGGCTGGTCAACCGACAGCAGACTTTTCTGCTGACTCAGCTCCGAACGGCTAGTTTTTGATCCCCTGTAAAATTGGGTTCCCTTGGCCTATTTCTACAAGATTTTAAGAGAGTTTTAAAGCCAATTTTTCCTAACTCTCTTAGAGTTTTTCTCCACTTGTTTTAGGACTAATATTTTCATATCAAAAGGAGAGTTTTCAAGAGTGTTTTTCAAAAGAGACTTCTTGAGCTTTTCACCACAATTCTATCTTGTTTTTCTAACACCAACTTGAGCTTTCCATTGCTATATCAATCCTCTAAGAATCTTTGTTGTGAGAGTTATTTTCTGATGAAGAGAAGTGATCATAATATTTCATTCTTATATTGTGAGGAGTTGTAGAGGTTGTGGACTAAGTGAAGAGAGTTTTGTGGTGTTCAAATGAAGTTATCACCAAATGTTCCGATGTATGGTTGGAAGAATTGTAAGAGGTGCAGCCTCAACAAGTTAGTATGCTTGCGTATGTTGTTCTTGAAGGAACAAGAGAGGGACTAGTAAGTCCAAGAGTTCTTGTGTGAACTCGTTGTAGGTGTTGCGGCACCGAGTGATCTTGCAGGATCAATTTTAGTGAAAATCCTTCATAGTGTTGAAGGAGAGGACGTAGAGCAAGGTGCTCGAACCTCGAATAATTCTTCCTTGTTTGTGATTGCTCATCTATCTCTCTCTCTCTCTCTCACTTGTGTTTATTTATCTTGCATGCTTATATTGTTTATCTCTTTGTATGCTTGATATACTTGTGATTAATTGATATGTGCTTGGGATTGTTTGCTCACACTTGTATTCAACCAAGAGAGTCATAGTGGCACCTCAACTCTTAATCTAGAAGAATCTTGAGGAGATAGTCCAGAGCCCTTCACCGAGAATTCGGCTACATTCTTGTGTTATACTTTGTGTGTTTAGCTTAATAGTTTTCATTTGCATAAACATTTTTTTAATTTCACATCATTCATCACTAGATTAGCTAGTACACATATTCACCCCCTCTCTAGGTGTATTTTCAATTTGTATCAGAGCTTGGTGCTCTTGATTTGGGTCTAACAACCTTGACTAAAGATCCTCATTTTAGCTAATCACAATATTTGTTTACATACACTCATGGATTTCATGACACCTCCTATGTTTGACATTCTTAACATTCAAACTTGAAAAGTTAAGATGTTCATATACATAAAAGCCCTAGGAATTCATGCTTATATTGCCACTATTAAATATTCATATTGTTCAAATGGCAAACATCTAGAGGCTAATGCAAAAGCCATCCATGCATTAAAGAGTACCCTAAGTGATGATTATTTATGTAGGATTTCTAACTTTGATTCGGCTTTTGTAGTATGGAATACACTTGTATCCCTTGGTGAACAAAAGTAATATTATATGGGGAGTGACTCGGATGATGGAAGTGATGTTTCCAACATATGCTACATGGTCCAAAGGGATGACCCCCTTCAGGTAAATTCTGATCCGAGCTAGAAGAAAATATTGACATGTCTTATGATGAGCTTGCATCTTTTTGTCAAAAACTTCTTGATAAATATGATTTATTAAAATTGAAAACAATAGATTGAAGAAGGAAAATACTTCTTTGTTAAAACAAAATAATTCTTTCAAAAATAAATTTGAATGTGTTTCAAAAGAAAATGAATTTTTGAAAAAGGAGAATATTTCTTTGTCTTCAAAATTAAATAACATTTGTGAAGGAAACAATTCTTTGAATAATAAAATTATTTTGGTGGAAAATGAAAATGAGATTGTTTTGGATGAAAATAACTCTTTGAAAAGAAAAATTATTTTAAGAGAAAAAGAAAAAATCTCTAAAAAGAAAAGGATTGTTGATTCTCATGCTCGTCTCTTCTTTCAAAATTAATAATGATATTTGTATTAAAAAGAAGAACATTGATTATTTAGGCTTCACTTTGAGCCAATGTGCTATGGATCATAAGAAATTGGAATCCATGTTTTGCAACAAACAAATTTCACATGTTCATGCACAAACCCCACGACATACATATGCACTCCATGCTCACTGATTATTGTAGGCTGTCCAAAAGTTACTGGAGGACAAGCCATTGAAAAGCAAAGTTTCGAGCTCTAGACGCGAGGGACTATCACCTGCGTCTCAGCATCAAGGCGCGTTGGCTCGATACCGCGTCTCAGCATCAAGGCGCGTTGGCATTATCACCTGCGTCTCAGCATCAAGGCGCGTTGGCACTATCACCCGCGTCTTAGCATCAAGGCGCGTCGGCTCGATACCCGCGTCTCAGCATCAAGGCGCGTCGGCTCGATACCCGCGTCTCAGCATCAAGGTGCGTCGGCCTGACACCCGCGCCTCAGTTGTAACCACCCGGATTACGGGGCCATTCACCGCACAAGTAGCGGGAAGTGGCCCCTCATCGTGGAGCACTTTTAGGAGGCACGATCACCCCCCTAAACCTCTATAAATAGCCCCGTCGCTATGAAGAGGGAGAAGACTTTTTTGGACGATCAGCATCAAGAAGTCGAATTTTTGGCAATCGGCAACAAGAGGGCGACACAGAGAGAAAGAAGCAGATCAACTCTTCAGCAAGTTCACTGCGTACGAGCCAGCTTTCGCCTACCTTCTCTTCGAGAGTTTTGGTAGACAGAGCTGAGTTACTCTTTCTACCGCCGAAGAGGAGATCCCAGAAGGACGGTCATCTGGTCAACGGAGAACAAGATTCACTCTCCACCGCCACACGAAGAACCCAGCATTAAACAAAGGGGGAATTCAAGATTCAATATTCTCCCTCCCTTGTAACTGGAAGGAACAGTTTTTGTTATAATCCTTTTCATTTGATTCAAGGAAAACTTTTATCGCAAATTCTTGTCTCTCTCCTTTCCCGGGTCATACAAGAGATGGCGACTCCGCTGGGGACTACTTTCGTCACTGACGAACAGATCGTGGCGCAGGATGACGTCCTCCGTAAGGGGAAGATGGTCGAATCACTCGTCGTCGAGTTCGACCAGGCGAAATATGAAGAGTTTCTCTCTTCTGGCTCCAAGAGCCCAAAGACCGGCGTCTATCGCAGGGTCTCGGCGGGGAATGGCCCCGAAGCCCGACCTGAAGCTCTCTTGGGCGCCGCTGCTGCTGCCCACTGTGCCCAGCAAAGTTCACGCGTCAACGCCTCTCAGAAGGCCCACGTGATCCCAAGCACAGTTGCTGTTGCGACCAACTCCGGCGCACAGAAAACCCGCGTCAACGTCTCTCAGGAGACCTGCATGGTTAAACTCCCTGATGTTCAACATCAGGATGTTGTTGGTTTCTCTCCACCTCCTCGACGCAACCGGAATGCTGAGCGTCGACAGAGGAGACGTGCGCGTCAACTGCAAGTTGGAACCGTTGGTTGTCCCACTGAGGCTGGACGCGACGTACAATCTCGCGCCTTACCCGCGCCACGTCCAGTACGTGAAATCCGCGTTTGGCGCCCCAAATGCGCGACTCCTCAAGTTGAGTCCTCTGAAGACCAACTTACCAACCGTAGAGACGAAGCTTCTACGTCTCGTCCAACGCAAGAAGCACGCGCCCACAGGCGTGGGGCCCAGCAGTCCATCCTCTCTCAAGTGTCTCTGCCCAGACGCACCAGGCAGCAACGCGAGATTCGCGTTTCATCTCAGCAGAGACGCCAGACGCGCGTTACACAGCCGCGTCGCGAGAACCGCGTCTCCGATGCCCGCGTCCAGGCTGTACAGCACATGGATGCCTCCCGTCTTCGACGTTGCGAGGCTAATCCTTTCAATCCCCCTACCATGGATTTGAGGGATTACTTGACAAAGAAAAGAAGTGCCAATCAGGTCACTTCGGCATGCTGCTGCCAACGGCTTATCTCCATACTCTCTGGATGCCATTGCGAGTCAGGCGTGAACCAGCAGTCTTTGATCAGACAGCTGACCCTGATTCCCCCGTCAGCTAAAAGAAGACGCTCCCACAGAAGGAGAACCTTCTCTGACATTGAGTACCCGGAGCTCACTGCGAATATGACAAGCAGGAGCAAGGAAAACAACCAGCAGTCAGCTCAGATGAGTCTGACTCCGAACCGGAAGGGGTGTACCGACACACTCGCACCCGAACGTGGGCCATTCCCCCAGTTAACTATAATGCCTTAGCCCACGGCGTTGAAGTGAACGATTCCCACTCCGCCGTAGCTGAATCACGGGCTTCAAACTCTTCCGTCGAGAGGGAGGCTGCCGCCTACATGGTAGGCACTCCTGAGGAGACGGCTAGACGTTTCGAACAGCAAGCCCAGGTCCAAAAGGCACAAATGGACATAATTATGTCTCAGCAGAAATCTATTGACTCCCTCAAGCAGATGCTTGAGCAGTTGCTCGAAGAAAGGGAGAAATCTCCTCCTAGAAGGCCAAAGGGTAAAGGGAGAAAGGGAGGAAACTCATCTTCCGAACCTTCTGAAGAGAGACAGCAATCTACTTCGGATTCGTCCAAACCCTCGTCGCAAATAAAAAGCGACCAAGACCAGGAGAAGACTCATGCTAAGAGGATGAGTCAATTGGAATGACGCCTCGAGGCCCTTGCCAATCGCAAAGACCCCCAAGAAGTAGGAGTGGTCCGGCCCTATCCGGCTGAGTGGGACTTAGTTCCATACCCTCCTAAGTTCAAGGCTCCAACCCTCCAAGCATTCGACGGGAAGGGGTCACCCAACCAGCACATCTACTACTTCAAATCCCAAACCGGGAATGTAGTAGACAATGATGCTATTCTGGCGCGTCTGTTCATCGGCACCCTGAAAGGGTTGTCCTTTGAATGGTTTATGAAGCTCCCAGAAGGTTCTATCAAGAACTGGGGCGTTCTGGAGAAGCTGTTCTTAACACGCTTCTTCGAAAATGACTCCGAAGTCACGATGCCCACCCTTTTGGCTACCAAACAGCGAAAAGGGGAGTCCGTCAAATCTTTCGTGGAAAGATTTCGGAACATGGCACTCCGGTGTCCAAGCGGTATGACCCAGGCCACCCTGGTGGAAACATGCCGCCACAATCTCCAAACCTCACTCCTTGCTCAAATAGGAGTTGCTGAAAGCCGCACCTGGAAGCAATTGGTCCAACAAGGTGAACAGGCTGAGGAGATTGTTGCCCGCGTCAGAGCGGAGGAAGGTAAGCCTAGGCCGGAAAGGTCGACCAGGCGTGCGCCAGACACATCCCTCCAAACAAAGCGGAAAGATAATTTGGCAACGGAGACCAAATCTCCCGCCAAACCTCAATCAGGCCGGGCGAGTGGCTCTTCAAGTCAGCCTCGCGCCAACAAACAATATTCCTTCAAGGAGGAACATGTCGATTCACTCTTTAAACTACTCAACAAGAGCAACCGACTGAAGCTCCCTGAAGCTAGGCTCCCCGAGGAAGTCAGCAAGACCGACAATCCCAACTACTGTCTATACCACAGAATGTTGGGACACCCTACCAAAAGCTGCTACGTCTTCAAGGATGTCCTTCAAGCTCTGATTGACGCGGAAGTGTTAAAGCTCCGACCAGAGCAGAAGAAGGTGACGGCCAATGTGACGTCAGCTCTCCAGTTCGGAAGACAACCCCCAACGTCTGCGGGGGTGGTCCTATTCCAAGAGGAGAACTGCGAATAGTCAACACAGACCCTCACCAGCAGCGAGAGAAAGGCTTGGTACCCGTCCCTACACCTCAAGGGGAAATCATGTGGGTCCACCCTGACCTTGTCGATACACGGCAATGGACTACTGTGACCAACAGGAAATCCAAAGGCAAGGCAAAAGCCTCATCTTGCAACGTGGTATGCGCCTCTTCCCGAGAAGCGGAGACTGATATCCCTTCACTGACCGACTCAGAGGAGGAAACGATAGTCTTGGCCGCAGAGCCCAACCAACCAACGACGGGAACCCGTTCAGGACAGGCGTACTTGAAACAGTACGGCGAGACGGCAGTAGCCCCTCCACAATCAACTGCGGAGCCAGTCAGGCCCTCCACAAAGCCACCTGTGGAGAAGCAGAAGGAGACTCGATTTTCTCGAGCCCTTCAAAGGGCATCGTGGAAGGACCCACGGCACCTTACCGCTTTTATGTCCTGGCTCAGTTGGCCACATTCCGGCACGCATTACCTTGTATGAACTTCTTAGACTGTCAAAGTCTACCAGAGAAGCTCTGCAAGAAGCTCTGACAAATGCTGAGGTCTTTATGACCCAGGTGCCGAAGGAGGAAGATGTAGAGGATTGCCTCCATACCTCCCCAAATGCTCCCTGCATCACCTTCACGGCAGATGATATGCAGGTTAAGGGGAAGCATGATCGACCCCTGTACTTCACAGGGTATATTGGATCGTCTGAGGTGAACCGCATCCAGGTAGATCCAGGGTCCGCATTGAGCATCATGCCTCGCCGAGTCATGCAACATCTCGGCATTCCTACCCATCGTTTGAGCCCTACCCAGACGACTATCTATGGGTTCAATGCTAACCAGACCCGTCCGATGGGGAAAATCAAGCTCAGGTGTCAGATTGGAAGCCTCAGGTCGGAAGTGACATGCTACATTATCGACGCCGACACTTCCTACAATCTATTGCTGGGACGACCGTGGATTCACCGCAATTCCATCGTTCCATCCACCCTCCACCAGGTCATGAAATACATTGACGGGAGTGGAAAAATTCAAACGTTGATAGCCGAGAGGTATCCGTTTAAAGGGGTCGAAAATTATTTCACGGACTCCCTCCTATATCAGGATCCTGAGGAGCCAAATGAAACCCCGCAACCAGAGGAGCCAGACTCTGGTAATGAGGCTGATATTGAGCCCGAGAAAGAAGAGTGCCTGTGGGAGTTAGAACACTTGTAACAGGCACTAATAAGCCCAATGTCGATAATACCACCGATAATGTAGGCGGTTGGTATATTAATGAAGATTTAGATTTTGCGTATTTTCCTGTGTGTGCTTCTGATTCAATACCGTCAGACACTAGCACTGATATAGATGACGATCCCTGGTCGGCAGTAGATGCTTTGACATCGTTGCATGTACCAGTGAAGTCGTCCTTCGAGACATACCGAGACAATGGTAATGCGCAAGAATCTATATTCATGGTTCCAGCCAGACGAAAAGGCCAAAAACCAATTCTTTTTGGGAGAATCTCGTCTAAGCCAATGCCCCGCGAAGACTCAGAAAGTGAGGAGGAATCCCCTCAGCTCAGTCATTATGAACCAAAAGCGCTCAAAATGATGAAGTGCATGGGGTACGATTTAACCAACAGACCCGGGTTGAACTTCGGCAAAGGAAGGAGAACGCTACTTCGATCCTTTGTACCAAAAGGGAAGGCCCCCAATTATTATCATCGGACGCACCGGGGGTTGAGCTACGTATCAACTCCGGTCCCATCAGCCTCCGATTCTTAAGAATCGTTGAGCAACGATTACTCTTCAGACACATCATCTTGGGAGTCAGATGTCAGTGTCGGCAACATCTTCAAGGAACTTTCAGTGAACATGGTTTCGACAAGCCACCTGGAAGATGGAAATGAAGAAATGATCCAATCTGATACAGATCCATGGATCAAACATTTAAATGCTCTTTGGGATACCCGCTTTGAACAGCGTGAGCCACCCACAGAAGACAAGGTTGTTCAGATCAACCTAGGAGATGAGGCCAACCCCAAGCCCATCTTCATAAGTGACGGCCTGTCACCATCGGAAAAGAAGGATCTAATATCTCTTGTACAAGAGTATATAGACGTCTTCGCCTGGAATTATGAGGACATGCCAGGACTTGATCCTCAAGTGGCCATGCACCGCCTCAACATCAATCCGGATGTAAAGCCTGTCAACAACAGCAGCGACGGTTTCGCCCAGAAATAATGGAGGCAATTCAATCAGAAGTCAGAAAACTTATTGATTCTGACTTCATCAGGGAAGAACAGCATCCCGATTGGGTAGCCAACATCGTCCCCGTCTCCAAAAAGAACGGGAAAATCCGGATCTGCATCGACTTCCGTGATCTAAACGAGGCCTGCCCCAAGGACGAATTCCCATTGCCGATCACAGATGTCATGATTGACAATACTTGTGGATTCGAACAAATGTCCTTCATGGACGGATTCTCAGGATACAATCAAATCAAAATGTATCCTGACGACGAAAAGCACACCTCCTTCAGGACACCCCTAGGAGTATATTGCTACACCGTCATGCCTTTCGGACTGAAAAATGCAGGGGCAACATACCAAAGGGCCATGAACGTCATTTTCCATCAGCAAATACGCAAAACGGTGGAATGTTATGTTGACGACATCGCGGTAAAAAGCCGCGCTAAAGGTGATCACGTAGCGGACCTGAAGGTGGTCTTCGACATCATGCGGGCTCATCAATTGAAGATGAATCCCACAAAGTCCTTCCTGGGGGTGGCCAGTGGCAAATTCCTAGGATTTGTTGTAACTTCCACAGGAATCCATTTGGACCCGGAAAAGATCCGCGCTATCCAGGAGATGCAACCCCCGAAAAGCCTCAAGGAGCTCAGGGGATTACAAGGACGATTGGCGTACATCCGCAGGTTCATCTCAAACCTTTCCGGAAGATGCCAACCCTTCGCTAAGCTGATGAAGAAGGGTGTCTCATTCATTTGGGATGACGCTTGCCAACAAGCGTTCGAGGAAATCAAGCAATACCTCACCCAACCACCAGTCCTTGCAGCTCCAGTATCCGGAAAGCCGTTTCTTGTGTACGTCCGAGCAATGGATCATTCTTTGGGAGCTCTACTAGCTCAGAATGACGATCAGGGACATGAGCAAGCAATCTACTATCTAAGTAGAACAGTGATCGGAGCCGAATATCGGTATAACCCGATCGAGAAGGAATGTTTGGCACTGGTGTTCGCTATCCAGAAAATGCGACACTATCTGGTAGGCCAAACTATAAATGTCATATCAAAAGTCAACCCTCTGAGGTTACTTATGACTAAACCTTCATCGCTAAATGGCCGGCTGGTAAATGGGCCATATTGCTATCACAATATGAGATGCATTTTCTGCCACAAAAGGTTACTAAAGGACAAGCGGTGGCGGACTTCTTAGCTGAACACCCAGATCCGAGGGCAGTCAAACTCTACGAGGATCTCCCAGATGAAGTTGCTGAAGTCTGCCTGACTCAGACATCGTTCGAAAGTCAAGTATGGCAACTTTTCTTCGACGGTGCATCAAGAACAAGCCCGAAGGGACACATAGTAGCGGGGGTAGGAGTGGTACTCGTCTCCCCACAAAATTATGTGATTCCCCGAGCTGTCTCACTGACCGAGCCTTGTTCCAATAATGTGGCGGAATACAACGCTCTTTTGATTGGGATGCAATTCGCCAATGAGATTGGCGTTAAAAATCTCGAGGCATACGACGACTCCAAGCTCATCGTCAGCCAAGTTCGCGGGGAGTACGAAGTCAGAAATGAAGACTTGGTACCCTATTACAATGCAACTATCCGCATAGCCGAGGGATTTACAAGCTTCTACATCGACCATGTACCGCGCAGGCAAAATGCGCACGCAGATGCACTCGCATCCCTGGCTGCCTCCTTAGCTCTTCCAGCTGGAGCAATGGAGAAGATATTCGTCTACAGCCACGACCTGTATTTCCCGAGAAATGCTCTCGAGGATTATCAGGAGTCAACAGGAGGTCGTCACCGCGAAGAAGCACTTGAAGCGTCAACCGGTCCAGAGCCTAGAGACTGGCGGTTCCCCTACATTGATTTCGTCTTGTATGGCATCCTGCCTGAGGATGCCAAAGAAGCGGCTGCCATTCGAAGGAAAGCCCCCAAATTCTATTAAACGCGATTACGCGAACATTGTATCGTCGATCGCATGACGGGATCTTACTCCGGTGCCTCTCACCAAACGAAGCACAAGAAGTATTGAAAGAGGCCCACGACGGTATGTGTGGAGCCCATCAACCTGGCCCAAAACTGGCACATCGACTCCAAAGATTGGGTTACTATTGGCCTAAGATGATTGCCGATGCCGTCACTTATGCCAAGAAATGTCACGCCTGCCAAGTGCATGGCGATTTCATCCATCAAGCGCCAGGCTACCTCCACTCTACGGCCTCTACCTGGCCATTCGAAATGTGGGGCATGGACGTGGTTGGTCCTATCAGCCCACCTTCATCAAAAGGACATCGGTTTATTTTGGCAATAACCGATTACTTCTCCAAATGGGCTGAAGCCATTCCTTTGAAGGAGGTCAAGTCGTCGAACGTAATCAAGTTCGTGAAACATCACGTTATTTACCGTTTCGGCGTACCTCGGCGAATTGTCCATGACAATGGACCCCAGTTCATCAGCCAGTGTGGCGCCCCGATCCCGGCGGGTACGGAGACGCCACTGCGACGTACATACGCAGGGCGATGGAACCATCCCGTATGTACGCTAAGCATCAATACATCACAATACAGGGATCAGAGTGCGGAAATACGTGATATTATACATTCCAATACAAAATATTACAAGTACTTTAGTTATCACAAATTGTGACATGATATTACATCACCAGGTACTACAAAAGTAGGATTGTACAGGATACAAAAGATAAACTCACGAGCTGGAAGAGAGAGAATCTCGCGAGCGAAAAAGACTGGACGGAACTACTGCTGATCGGCCTGCTCCTCGAGGTAGACCTGATCCTCAGCTGATGGGTCCCCCTCGTCCAACCTATCAAATCTGAACATACAAATCCAGGGTTGTTAGTGGGCAACCCAGCGAGTGCATAATGAAGCCAAGTGGCAAATAAAAGTAAGTGCATCATGCCAAGTATATGTACTAAGATCAATAAACATGGAATAATCATAATAAATAGTGAATCATGAAATAAAGCAAGTGTAGCAGGTCATGTAATCAAATTAGTAAGCATAGGGTAACAACTATCAAAATGACAAGTAACAGAATTCATGTAACCATAAGTCAACTATCAAGTTATTATTATTAAGACTCGTTTAATTTGTATGTTTCGGTATATGACCGGTGCCATATACTTCCGCATACAAATCAAGCAAGACTAGTTATTGGAAATTGATGGGGAACGACGAACCATGTTTAGAATGGGTCCCGTGCATGCCCGGGACAACGGTCCAGGAGTATCCGGTACTGAGCCGGAACGTACCGCTAGGTACCGGGATTTACTATATGCTCGAAGGTCTTATAATACACCCGAACAGGAATAGAGTGTCACCGTTCCCCACAGGATATACCTAGGGGATTATAGCACACCCGGACAGGCAGGCAAGGGGGTAGGGTGCCAGTACACCCCTCGGAAGCGCCTGGTGGCCTACCAGGTCGAATCCAACAGGAAGTTGTACAACATATTTATGGCCACCATAAACACAGAAGCTATATCGATACCCATCAATTTCCCCATCCCGGTGTAAGTTATTTAAATATGACAGAGTTTCATGTTTACAGGGTATTCACAAATTTACAATATCCATGGTTATCCTATTACGGGGATCAACAGGAGTATAATATCAGGAGTAATATCAAGAGTCTCCCTATTTCAGGGTCCAAGTATACAGGAGTACAGGAGTTCAGGAGTACCAAATATCTGGCAATTAATAATATAATAATCATGTCATGTCCCCGTAAAAGTGATAGTCATGGATATGTCATATAATCAGGCATCAGGGGTGGTAGTGTCCAGTCAAGAGTCCATGTATTTATACCGCATGAAAACATATCATAAACCATGTGTCAGGTATGGGTGTCAAGTATGTCATATCTCGAATACCGGTCCATATATCGAGTACCGGTGTAAATACTAAGTGCCACAGTCATGAATATCATATCAGCGTAAATACTGTGTACCAGTGTAAATACCGTGTGCCAGTGTCAGATGTCACGGGTCAAGTGTAGCATGGCAAATATCGGTGTCAACTATAGCAGGGTAAATACCGGTGTCAAATATAGCATGAAATTATCGGATTAATGTAGCATGGTAATTATTAGAATTGAATATAGCATGAAAATTATCAGAATTAAATATGACAATTATCGAATTTAAATATAGCATGGCAAATGTTGGGATTAAATATAGCATGGTAATTATCGGAATTAATTATAACAATTATCGGAATTAAATATAACAAGGCAATTATTTACTAAAAATTATAATAGCAAGTATTAGGCATATTAAAGTATCCACATGTCAATATCATGTTGCAAATACCAAGGTAAGTATTTTTAATTTAGTAAATAGCACTCGCCTGAAACCGGGATGAAAATACCGGTTAAAGTCCAGAAATCGGCGACCCGCACGAGAATCCACTAGCCCGCAATTATATATATTAAAATATATATTTATAAATTTTATAAAATTTTAGAGAGGGAATGAGAGAGGAGAGAGAAAGTTGTAGTAAAAGAGAGAAAATAGATGGTTTTAAAAGGAAATTAGAAATAGAAATGGAAGGGGTAGAGTTGAAAATATAGGGAGGTGATTTTATAGAATGGTAGAGGGTATTTTTGGAATGAGGGAAAAGTGAGTGTTTATTTAGGGAATGAATAGAAATTTGAATGAAAGAAAGAAAGAAAGAAAAGAAGAAAGAAAGAAAAAGAAGGAGGGGATCGGCCGGCGGTGGCCGGCCGGCCTGCGGCGGCGGGGGCGGCGGCGGCGCCGGGAGGCAGGGCGTGCGCGCGGGTAGGGGGGAGGAGGAGGTGGTGTTGGGTGTTGGGTTGTTGTTTTGGTGGTGGTTGTTTTGATGGAGGTGGAAATGATGGTGGTGGTGGTTGTGGTGGTTGTGGTGGTGATTGGAGGTGATGGGGAGGTAGAGGAGGAGGAGGAGGTGTTATTGGGTTGGTTGGAGTGGAGATTTTGGTGGTGGTGATGGAGAATTTTGGAGATGGAGTTGTGTAATGGAGGTGGGTTTATGGTGAAATTGGAGAAGGAGATGGGGATTTTGAGGTTGTTGGAGGTGGGGGAGTGGAGAGGAGGTGTTGGGGGGGGTGCGGCGGCGGCTTGGGGGCGCCGGAGGTGGCGGTGGTGACGGTGGCTGCGGCGGTGCGTGAGTGGGCGTGGGTTGGAGTTGTGAGGAAGAAGATGAAGTTGGTTGATTTTCTTTTGATTTTGATTTTTCCTTCAAATGAATGAGGATGTGGTTGATTTAATAGAGGATGAAGGGAGAGATTTGATGGCTTAGGGGAATGGTGGTAGGGCTGCGCGAGCCACGGTTGTCGGGCGGCGATGGTCGTGGATAAAGCCAGTAATTAGGGGAAAAGGAATTAATGATAATAATGAAAAAAAGAAATAAAAGAAAGGAAATAAAAAAAAATGTAAGAAAAAGGAAATAAAATATTTAAAAAATTTTATTATTATCTATTATATTTGTTAAAATTTCTGGTAGCATAAAGTAGGTGAGTAGAGGAGGAAAAAGCCAGAAAAGAAATTGCCAGTAAAAATATTATTATTTAAATAAGCAAAAATTTGACTGTTTCAGAAACGTACCGAAAAATTCTCAAAAATAGCAAATATTATTCTAAGATACACGGTGAAATCGGATTTGAGAAATTCGATGTAGTTTTCAAATTAAAAATCCTGGAATCTTCCGGCAATACCGGCCGACACCAGGATCGGTCAAATTTTGATAAATTTTAAAAATCCCAAAAAATGTTTTTAGCTAGAAAATGATATTCTAAGATATACTGTGAAAGCCGTTTTTGAAAATTCCTTCCCATTTGAAAATTAAAAATCCAGGAATCAGTCAGCGATACCGACCGACACCAGTTTTGGAGTTTTGCAGAAAATTTTCAGAAAATTCTAGAAAATCATGAAAAATCTAAAATATTAGAAAACAGTCTCTGAAACTAAAATCAGTCAAATCGGACTACCAAAAAGTCAAATCGGGCTACTGGCTGGTATTGGGTTCCCGGTCCGGGTCAGAGGTTACTCTCGGTCTGAGAATCCAGATCCGATACTCAAGAACATAAGTAATAACAACTCAAAAACACATACAGGAAGGAAATTGAGCAATATAGTCGAAAAAATTTTGGGACTCGTATCTGGGTACGTATCCCGGGTACGGGGTGCTACAATCTACCCACCTAACAAAAATTTCGTCCTCGAAATTTCTATAAGGAAAGAAATGAACATGGAAATAAATAATTGATAAGACAAGAGATGGAGTACAAGAGAATATTACCACTCAAGGTTCGAACAGATGCGGGTAACGGTCACGAATGACATCTTCCCGCTCCCAAGTCGCTTCTCCCGGACTATGCCTGTTCCATGAAACAAGCACCAATGGGATGATCCGGTTCTTCAGGGTCTTGACACTTCTGTCCACAATAGCCATTGGTTGCTCAATATATGACAAATCCGGCTGCAACTCCAATTCTGAATAATCCAATACATGGCTCTCATCCCTGATGTATCTTCTCAGCTGTGACACATGAAACACATTGTGCACTCCTTCCAGTGATGGCGGCAACGCCAATCTGTAGGCCACTTCTCCCAACTCGCTCCAATATCTCAAACGGGCCTATATACCTTGGACTCAGCTTCCCACGTGCACCAAATCTGATCACTCCCTTGGTCGGAGATATCTTCAGAAATACATGCTCTCCTGCCTGAAACTCCAACGGTCTTCTATGGGAATCTGCCCAACTCTTCTGTCTGTCTTGTGCTGCCCGAAGGTGCTCTTGGATGGTCCTGATCTTGTCCACTGCCTGTACTATCACATCAGGTCCCAAATGCCTTCTCTCACCAACTTCATCCCAACATAATGGTGATCTGCATCTTCTGCCGTAAAGGGCTTCGAATGGAGCCATCTTGATGCTCGCCTGATAGCTATTATTGTAGGAAAACTCTGCCAAATGTAGATGGTCTTCCCACGATCCCTTGAAATCTATCATACAAGCCCTCAACATGTCTTCTAGGATCTGAATGGTCCGTTCAGACTGCCCGTCCGTCTCTGGATGATAAGATGTGTTGAACTTCAGACGAGTCCCCAGACTCTCTTGAAGGCTCTCCCAGAAGCGAGATCTGAACCTAGTATCCCTATCTGACACGATACTCACGGGAACTCCATGCAGTCGAACAATCTCCCTCATGTACTTGTCCGCCAGAAGCTCCGTAGATTGCCCCACTCTGAAGGGTATGAAATGTGCTGACTTAGTGAGACGGTCAACAACTACCCACACTGCATTGTTCCCCTTTGGACTGCGGGGTAGAGCAGTGACAAAATCCATAGTAACATGCTCCCACTTCCATTCTGGTATTGGCAAAGGTTGTAGTAATCCAGCTGGTCTCTGGTGTTCAGCCTTCACTTGCTGACACACTAGACACTTCGCCACAAATTGTGCGATCTCCCTTTTCATCGCATTCCACCAGAAATGTTGCTTCAGATCCTGATACATCTTAGTTCCTCCAGGGTGTATAGAGTAAGCTGAGCTGTGGGCCTCAACTAATATCTTATGTCTAATCTCCCCGCGAGGCACACAAATTCGGCCCCTGAAGTAGAGTGCACCATCAGGATGTATGCAAACATCTGACCTCAGCCCTGCTTCCACTTGCTCTCTGAACTTCAACAGTCTGGGATCTTCTTTCTGAGCTTCTCTGATCTCTTCCATCAGTGTCGGCTGGATCTGAAATGCCATCAACTGTACTGATCCACCGGCCCTCCGGGTCACCATCAAATCTAGCCGCCTCATTTCTTTGAGTAACTCCTCTTGCTGAGTGAGCAACATAACCATGTTGGCTTCTGGTCTTCTACTCAGGGCATCTGGTACAACATTAATCTTGCCAGGATGATACTGCAAATCTATATCATAATCTGCCATCAACTCAAGCCATCGCCTCTGCCTCATGTTCAACTCCTTCTGAGTGAAAATGTACTTTAGGCTCTTGTGATCAGTATAAATCAACACTCGGTCACCAAGCAGGTAATGCCTCCAAATCTTCAACGCAAGATCACAGCTGCCAGCTCTAAATCATGCGTTGGGTAGTTCTTCTCATGAGGCTTTAATTGTCTGGATGCATAAGCCACCACATGTCCATGCTGCATCAATACGCATCCAAGACCCTTTCCTGAAGCATCACAGTACACAACCATACCTCCCGTCCCTGAGGGTGTCTTCAAGATTGGAGCTGAAATCAACTTGTTCTTCAACTCCTCAAAAGCAGACGCACACTCCTCAGTCCAAATGTACTTCTCTCCCTTCCTGGTCAGCTTGGTCAATGGAGCTGCAATCTTCGAGAAGTCCTGCACGAACCTTCGGTAATATCCAGCTAGTCCGATGAAGCTCCTGATCTCTGTCACGGACTTCGGAGTCGGCCAGTCTTTCACCGCCTGAATCTTGCTGGGATCCACCGAGATTCCTTCCTTAGAAACAATATGGCCCAAGAATGCTATACTTTCCAGCCAGAACTCACACTTGCTAAGTTTGGCATGAAGCTGCTCCAGTCGGAGAGTCTGTAGCACAATCCTCAAATGCTCCGCATGCTCCTCTTTATTCTTGGAATAGACCAAAATATCATCAATGAATACCAATACAAATTTATCCAGATAGGGAGAGAAGATCCTATTCATCAAGTCCATGAAGACTGCTGGGGCATTTGTAACTCCAAAGGGCATAACTAAGAACTCATAATGACCATAACGAGTCCTAAATGCCGTCTTCTGATGTCTTCCTTCTTCACCTTCAACTGATGGTACCCCGACTGCAAATCTAACTTCGAGAACACTTGGGCTCCATGAAGTTGATCAAATAGATCATCAATTCTCGGCAAAGAGTACTTGTTCTTGATGGTGACTTTGTTCAACTCTCTGTAATCAATGCATAATCTCTTGCCACCATCCTTCTTGTTTGCCAACAATACTGGTGCTCCCCAAGGTGAAGTACTCGGTCTAATCAGACCTTTGCTTGAATACTCCAGCAGCTGTTCCTTCAATATAGCTAATTCTGTTGGCGCCATCCGGTACGGTGCTTTAGAGATGGGAGTCGCTCCTGGAATAAGGTCAATAGAGAACTCCACAACTCTATCAGGTGGAAGTCCTGATATCTCCTCAAATACATCTGGGAATTCATTCCACACTGACACCATCTTCTTCTCTTCAGCAGTGGCACACTCCAGTTGATCTTCCTTCCGGAGGGACTTGCGTTCTCCAAAGAACTGAAACTCCGATTGGTGTGGGATCCTGAAGATCACCTTCTTCTCCCGACAGTCGATCACCGCATGATACTTGCTGAGCCAAGTCATGCCTAGGATCACATCGTACCCTCCAGTGTCCAGTACGAACATGTCGGCTTCTAACTTCCTACCACATAGCTCCACATTGCACCCCTTGCAGATCTTGTTAGTAGTGACTACCCCATTCCCCGTACTAATTTCCCATTGTCACCCAAACATACTAGGGGTATAGAGTGCAAGGCAATAAATCTACTGGATATGAAGCAATGCGATGCACCAGAGTCAAAAAGTGATAAGACTGGAACTAAGTGGACCAAAATGGTACCTGCTACCACTTCTCCAGATACCTCAGCTTCCTCTGCTGTCAAGTTGAAAGCTTGGCCTCTCCCACGGCCTACTCCGGTCCTGGGTCCCCTCTGAGCCTGACCCAGAATCCGACGCTGGGGAGGAAGTGGAGCTCCTCTGCCAACTGGTCCTGGATTCCTCCTCATTGGTGGTGCTGAAAGTGCTGGGGGAGCTGCTCGAGCTGGAGGTGCTGCTCGTACTGGAAGTGCTGGCGGTGCTGGAGCTGCATTCCAGTTCTTCTTGAATGGACACTCTCCCACCGAGTGATTGCCGGATCCGCATGCCAAACACAGTCCATTGGCCATACGGCAGTTCCGCTGATTGTGTCCGGGTTTCTGGCAGTACCCACACACGAGCTGCTGGGAAGGAGGCTGAAATGGCCGTTTGGCTGCTGGGGCACCAAAGGATCTGACTGGGTTCCCCTTGTGCACCTGCTGGAACTGGCGCTTCATAGGTTTGTGCTGCAGTTCAACTCTCCTCTTCTTCTCCAATCCTTGCTCCACATCACGAGCAATAGAAAGAACTTGAGAGTATGTCTTCAGCTGGTGGGGTATAAGCAACATCTGAATGTCCACCCTCAGTCCTTGCTGAAATCTGCTAGCTCTCTTCTCCTCGTCGGCCACCATATACGGTGCAAACCGACTAAGCCTCAGAAATTCAGCGGCATATTCATCCACTGACCGATTCCACTGTTGCAGTCTGATGAACTGCTCCTCCATCTCCTTCTGAGCAGTCGCAGGGAAAAATCTCTCGTAGAAGCCTTTCGAGAACTGATCCCAAGAGATAGGCTTCTCCAGCCTCGCCTCTTCAGCAAGCCACCAAGTCCTCGCCACATCCTTCAGCTGGATCTTGGCTACTTCTACTTGGTTCTCAGCAGGAATTCGGCCGCCTTCAGGAGATCGGTCATATCGATCAACCATTGCTCTGCATCCAGGGGCTTCTCTGTGCCCGAGAACTCTGCTGGCTGCAATCTCCGAAAATCTGAAATAGTCCCCGGCCTCTGCTCCCGAGGCGCAGTCAGCAATCCTTGACGCAGGAGCTCTACCTGCTGCTGCTGGCTATCCATCATCCCCTGGAGTAGCCTCATCATGTCGCTTTCCCCGTTCGGACCTTCGCGGAAGTGCTGGGACCGTTACGTGTCCCCCGTCTATCCATATTCGAGCCGACTGAAAAGGTGATGAAATAAGGAACTTCATGAGATTTCGGAAACAAGGGATGGATTTCAAGGAAAGAATAGATAACTTTGTACTTGTAATTGGAATGTATAATAAGGACTCGTGTGACTCAGTCGCAAATTAACACAACATTAATTTGCAGACTGGCTGTATTGAAGGTGTGAGAACCTAGGCTCTGATACCAACCTGTGGCGCCCCGATCCCGGCGGGTACGGAGACGCCACTGCGACGTACATACGCAGGGCGATGGAACCATCCCGTATGTACGCTAAGCATCAATACATCACAATACAGGATCAGAGTGCGGAAATACGTGATATTATACATTCCAATACAAAATATTACAAGTACTTTAGTTATCACAAATTGTGACATGATATTACATCACCAGGTACTACAAAAGTAGGATTGTACAGGATACAAAAGATAAACTCACGAGCTGGAAGAGAGAGAATCTCGCGAGCGAAAAAGACTGGACGGAACTACTGCTGATCGGCCTGCTCCTCGAGGTAGACCTGATCCTCAGCTGATGGGTCCCCCTCGGTCCAACCTATCAAATCTGAACATACAAATCCAGGGTTGTTAGTGGGCAACCCAGCGAGTGCATAATGAAGCCAAGTGGCAAAAAAAGTAAGTGCATCATGCCAAGTATATGTACTAAGATCAATAAACATGGAATAATCATAATAAATAGTGAATCATGAAATAAAGCAAGTGTAGCAGGTCATGTAATCAAATTAGTAAGCATAGGGTAACAACTATCAAAAATGACAAGTAACAGAATTCATGTAACCATAAGTCAACTATCAAGTTATTATTATTAAGACTCGTTTATTTGTATGTTTCGGTATATGACCGGTGCCATATACTTCCGCATACAAATCAAGCAAGACTAGTTATTGGAAATTGATGGGGAACGACGAACCATGTTTAGAATGGGTCCCGTGCATGCCCGGGACAACGGTCCAGGAGTATCCGGTACTGAGCCGGAACGTACCGCTAGGTACCGGGATTTACTATATGCCCGAAGGTCTTATAATACACCCGAACAGGAATAGAGTGTCACCGTTCCCCACAGGATATACCTAGGGGATTATAGCACACCCGGACAGGCAGGCAAGGGGGTAGGGGTGCCAGTACACCCCTCGGAAGCGCCTGGTGGCCTACCAGGTCGAATCCAACAGGAAGTTGTACAACATATTTATGGCCACCATAAACACAGAAGCTATATCGATACCCATCAATTTCCCCCATCCCGGTGTAAGTTATTTAAATATGACAGAGTTTCATGTTTACAGGGTATTCACAAATTTACAATATCCATGGTTATCCTATTACGGGGATCAACAGGAGTATAATATCAGGAGTAATATCAAGAGTCTCCCTATTTCAGGGGTCCAAGTATACAGGAGTACAGGAGTTCAGGAGTACCAAATATCTGGCAATTAATAATATAATAATCATGTCATGTCCCCGTAAAAGTGATAGTCATGGATATGTCATATAATCAGGCATCAGGGGTGGTAGTGTCCAGTCAAGAGTCCATGTATTTATACCGCATGAAAACATATCATAAACCATGTGTCAGGTATGGGTGTCAAGTATGTCATATCTCGAATACCGGGTCCATATATCGAGTACCGGTGTAAATACTAAGTGCCACAGTCATGAATATCATATCAGCGTAAATACTGTGTACCAGTGTAAATACCGTGTGCCAGTGTCAGATGTCACGGGTCAAGTGTAGCATGGCAAATATCGGTGTCAACTATAGCAGGGTAAATACCGGTGTCAAATATAGCATGAAAATTATCGGAATTAATGTAGCATGGTAATTATTAGAATTGAATATAGCATGAAAATTATCAGAATTAAATATGACAATTATCGAATTTAAATATAGCATGGCAAATGTTGGGATTAAATATAGCATGGTAATTATCGGAATAATTATAACAATTATCGGAATTAAATATAACAAGGCAATTATTTACTAAAAATTATAATAGCAAGTATTAGGCATATTAAAGTATCCACATGTCAATATCATGTTGCAAATACCAAGGTAAGTATTTTTAATTTAGTAAATAGCACTCGCCTGAAACCGGGATGAAAATACCGTTAAAGTCCAGAAAATCGGCGACCCGCACGAGAATCCACTAGCCCGCAATTATATATATTAAAATATATATTTATAAATATTTATAAAAATTTTAGAGAGGGAATGAGAGAGGAGAGAGAAAGTTGTAGTAAAAGAGAGAAAATAGGATGGTTTTAAAAGGAAATTAGAAATAGAAATGGAAGGGGTAGAGTTGAAAATATAGGGAGGTGATTTTATAGAATGGTAGAGGGTATTTTTGGAATGAGGGAAAAGTGAGTGTTTATTTAGGGAATGAATAGAAATTTGAATGAAAGAAAGAAAGAAAGAAAAGAAGAAAGAAAGAAAAAGAAGGAGGGGGATCGGCCGGCGGTGGCCGGCCGGCCTGCGGCGGCGGGGGCGGCGGCGGCGCCGGGAGGCAGGGCGTGCGCGCGGGTAGGGGGGAGGAGGAGGTGGTGTTGGGTGTTTGGGTTGTTGTTTTGTGGTGGTTGTTTTGATGGAGGTGGAATGATGGTGGTGGTGGTTGTGGTGGTTGTGGTGGTGATTGGAGGTGATGGGGAGGTAGAGGAGGAGGAGGAGGTGTTATTGGGTTGGTTGGAGTGGAGATTTTGGTGGTGGTGATGGAGAATTTTGGAGATGGAGTTGTGTAATGGAGGTGGGTTTATGGTGAAATTGGAGAAGGAGATGGGGATTTTGAGGTTGTTGGAGGTGGGGGAGTGGAGAGGAGGTGTTGGGGGGGTGCGGCGGCGGCTTGGGGGCGCCGGAGGTGGCGGTGGTGACGGTGGCTGCGGCGGTGCGTGAGTGGGGCGTGGTTGGAGTTGTGAGGAAGAAGATGAAGTTGGTTGTTTTCTTTTGATTTTGATTTTTCCTTCAAATGAATGAGGATGTGGTTGATTTAATAGAGGATGAAGGGGAGAGATTTGATGGCTTAGGGGAATGGTGGTAGGGCTGCGCGAGCCACGGTTGTCGGGCGGCGATGGTCGTGGATAAAGCCAGTAATTAGGGGAAAAGGAATTAATGATAATAAATGAAAAAAAGAAATAAAAGAAAGGAAATAAAAAAAAAATGTAAGAAAAAGGAAATAAAATATTTAAAAAATTTTATTATTATCTATTATATTTGTTAAAATTTCTGGTAGCATAAAGTAGGTGAGTAGAGGAGGAAAAAGCCAGAAAAGAAATTGCCAGTAAAAATATTATTATTTAAATAAGGCAAAAATTTGACTGTTTCAGAAACGTACCGAAAAATTCTCAAAAATAGCAAATATTATTCTAAGATACACGGTGAAATCAGATTTGAGAAATTCGATGTAGTTTTCAAATTAAAATCCTGGAATCTTCCGGCAATACCGGCCGACACCAGGATCGGTCAAATTTTGATAAATTTTAAAAAATCCCAAAAAATGTTTTTAGCTAGAAAATGATATTCTAAGATATACTGTGAAAGCCGTTTTTGAAAATTCCTTCCCATTTGAAAATTAAAATCCAGGAATCAGTCAGCGATACCGACCGACACCAGTTTTGGAGTTTTGCAGAAAATTTTCAGAAAATTCTAGAAAATCATGAAAAATCTAAAATATTAGAAAACAGTCTCTGAAACTAAAATCAGTCAAATCGGACTACCAAAAAGTCAAATCGGGCTACTGGCTGGTATTGGGTTCCCGGTCCGGGTCAGAGGTTACTCTCGGTCTGAGAATCCAGATCCGATACTCAAGAACATAAGTAATAACAACTCAAAAACACATACAGGAAGGAAATTGAGCAATATAGTCGAAAAAATTTTGGGACTCGTATCTGGGTACGTATCCCGGGTACGGGGTGCTACAGCCAGGCTTTCAGAGATTCTGTGCCAAGTTCAGAATCCAGAGTGTGTCCTCAACGGCATACTATCCTGCCGCTAATGGCCTCGCAAAAGCTTTCAACAAGACTATTGGCAAGCTTCTCAAAAAGTTCGTCTCGAAAAGTCAACGAGACTGGGACGACAAGTTGGGTGAATGCTTATGGGCTTACCGCACAACTGTGCGAACCCCAACTAAAGCCCGCCGTTTTCTTTGGTATACGGCTGTGAGGCCGTGCTCCCATTGGAAATTCAAATTCCATCTCTACGTGTCGCCTTGACAGCGGAGATGACAACAGAGGAGAAGCATCGACAGCGACTCCAAGAATTGGAAGCCTTAGACGATAAACGTCTGCAGGCCCAACAGCAAATCGAGCTCTACCAAGCTCGAGTTACCAAAGCCTTCAACAAGAAAGTTAAAGTGCGAACTTTCAAGAAAGGCGACCTAGTCTTAGCCGTCAGAAGACCCATGGTGATGACGCACAAGACAAAAGGAAAATTCCAACCCAAATGGGAAGGACCATTTGTAGTAGAGTCAGTCTACTCAAATGGATCATATCGCCTCATAACTTCAAATGGCGATACACTCATGATGCCAATCAATGGCAGATTCCTGAAGAAATACTATCCTTAGATGGTATTCTTCTGCTGATCAAGTTAAAAGTACACCTCTGATCACAAGAAGAGCTTCTCATTGATATCCAACGCCTCCGACGGCTAAGGATAGAGGAAAATGTTGGCTTCTAAGCCCAACATAAGTCTTCGATAACTCATCATGCTGAGGGGAATAGCATGGCTAGCCCAACTCAAACGGTAGTTGGTAAAGGCACCTCAAATCCGTTGATAGCTGAGGGTTTGCTAAAAATCCTAAAGTGGACTTGGCTCCACTCTTTCCTCCACAATCCCCTACCAATTCTCATCCACAGAATGGTAGGTCTACAAAATACAACCATTACTAAGTTAACACTATACCTCTGGTAATGGAAACTTTTTAATATTCCTTGTCGAGTACAAATTTTGCTTGTCAACTCTACACGGAGTACCAAATTTTCAAATTTGCCAAGTTAACACTACACCTCTGGCACTTCAAATTTTCACTTGTCAATTCTCACCAATAGAATGACAGGTCCTCAAAGTTGCTCTCATCATGAGGCAATCTTTGTCAAGTTAACATCACACCTCTGACAAATTGCTGTTAAAGTTCAACATCACACCTCTAAACAATGACCAAGTTTCTGCCAGGTTTAATATCACACCTCTGACAGTCACTTTTCTTCAGACTTCCATATCGAAGCTGAAATGGATGATGCTAAGTTAACACCACACCTCTAGCATCCAAGTCATTGCTAAGTTCAACAATACACCTATGGCCATGACTTTCCCTCGGACTTCCTTATCCAAGCCGAGATGACCAATGCTAAGTTCAACATTACACCTCTAGCATTACCCCCACT
This sequence comes from Agave tequilana, assembly GCA_038442645.1. Classification (NCBI taxonomy): domain Eukaryota; kingdom Viridiplantae; phylum Streptophyta; class Magnoliopsida; order Asparagales; family Asparagaceae; genus Agave; species Agave tequilana. The sequence goes on from JAVJIF010020992.1 coordinate 48,119, forward strand.
GTCAAGTTAAACATTACACCTATAACAGTGAACTTCTGAGTTAAGTTAATATCACACCTCTGACTCACGTCCTTGTCAAGTTAACATTACACTTCTGTCAAGACCACTTTCAACCCGTTAAGTTAATATCACACCTCTGACGGTAACTAACTTTCCTAGATTCCCACGAGTCTAGTCCCACTTGTTATTCTCTCCAACAGAATAACAAGTCTACCTAAAAATATTGTTAGGTTAATACTACACCATCAACATGTTTCCATCAAATCCCCAGTTGAGCTCAGTCAAGTTAATCCCAAACACTTGAGAAAAGTTCACCCTCCCTGGGGGTACCAATTATACTTGTCACTTTCTCTTATAAAGTGGCAGGTTCATCAAAAATTTCATCTCTGTCAAGTTAATATTACACCTCTGACAGTATTGTGAAAGTTCCTGAAATAGGATCTTTCCCCACAAAGTTTGACTTATTAAAGTTACCATCATAATTTTAACAAAGTCAAAGACTCTTTGCTTCTACGAGTCTAAGACAAAAGTTCAAGACAATGAAAGAGGCAAAAAGAAAAGTGTCACTTTTATTTATTTCCGAACATATGAAAGTGATACAAAACGCTCTCTTATACAATAAGATGGAGTGTTACAGTAAAAACGCTCTCTTATACAATAATTGAGCGTTACAATTAAGGAGTACAAAGAAGTCCCTCTCTCTCTTAGAGGTTGCACTCACTCCTTATAAGCCGCGTCTGATTCCAAGTGCGCGATGTTTTGTGGCTACAATAGAAGCTGGTCACACCACGATGCATGATGTAAACATCGAAAGCGCCCTAGCTGACTAAGCTAAGAGTAATGGTGTTCTTGAGGTCCGGTGGCAGCAGAAAGTCCTGCAACCCTTCGTTCATGAACATCTCTTCCCCCAGCAGACCATCCAGCAGACATGACGAATCCTTGATGTGACTTCTGGAGTGGGAGAGGAAGAGGATCTTGTCCGCCACCACAACCACCGGAACCCTCATCGCCGTCATGCATAGCCTGACCATCTCTTGCCAGCAGACATGAATGGCGAAGCAGATCTGAAGAGACCTTGGCGAGGGTTGGGTCCTCGTCAGAGACGTAATATACTCTCTTATAGGTGACGAGGACCATAATATACTCTCTTATAGGTGAACATCGAACAAGTTCGCCGGCCAAAGCATCCTTCCAGGGGCCCAGCAAACCAGCAAGTCCACCTGCAAGGAATGAAACAAAGGAATCAGAACAATCTGCAACTTAGTATGTTTCAACAGAGAAAAACTAAGTCGCAAATGAAGACTGCAGACGCGGGAATGATCCACGCAGTCAGCCAATCAAACGCGGGAATGACCCACGCAGTGAGCCAAACTGCTGTGTCAGCAGAGACAAACGCGAATCAAAACGCGGTCTCATTCTGCACCCAAGTCGAAAGCACAGACGCCGAAAAGGCACAGACGCCGAAAGTTGCCATCTCCTTGTTGAGTGAACAAGAGTTACAAGGCTCGGGTCTGAAATCTTTTTGGAATTCATCCAAAGCAGTGGCTATAAAACGCGCTAAGGCAGTAGCCATAAAACGCGCCAAGACAGTGGCTTTGAAACGCAAGCTTTGTGAACAAAGCCAGCGCCAAGTGCCAAGGATTTCAGCACTCGCGTCCAGAGAGGAAGTTGGCGGCGCAAATTCCAGAAGGAATGCACCAACTCAGACTTCATGGGAAAATTCCAGATGATAATGCCGAAATGCAAATTTGGGTGGACTAGAAACATCACGGCAGGTCGGGACAGCATACCGGCAGAAGCCTCCGTCAAGAGTTTAACTCTCTGCGTCAGTATACGGACATGAAAGGCGATCAAAGAGACGCTTCCGTTTGAAGAGACCAAACAGAAGCATGAAAGCTCTGGGTCATCTTCATCCACAGAGGCACCTTCATCCATGGAGGCAAACCCCTGATAGGGTCCTTGAAGGGAGAAGGCAGAGTCCCTTAGAGTACTCGTTCTCAAACAGAGCACAGTCTGAGCAGCCGCTGTTAGAGGAAGAGGGTTAGCCCTATTTATAGGCACACCCTAATAACTGTTATTAATGGTGCATCAATCGGAACCGTCGCGCATGATTATCAAAGCCCAATGGAGGACTGACGCGTGGAGCGTCGCTTTGGGAACCGTCGCAGACACCGGTTTCCAACCGCCAGCGCCGGTTTTACATTAAAGAGCGTTAAACGCCCAAGTCCAATGAAAAATTGACGCGTGGACAACTGCCTTGGAAAACAACGGATGACCCGGTTTCCTAAACGTCAGTGAAGACTTGACGTTCAATCGTCAGTGAAGACTTGACGGTCAAAGATCTCATAAAATCTTTAAGTCAGGCTGCATCAAACGCAGACAGCAAAGTCGCGTCCGGCTGCATTAAACGCAGATGGGAAAGCCGCGTCCAAGAATCCGCGTCACCGTTCTCAAATTGAAAGGCATTCACCCCGCTTTAAAGGAGCGTCCACGTGACTCAAAGTCGCGTCCCTTCAGCAAACAATGCTGCGTCCCTCGCGTCTCCCCTGTCTGCGTCTTCTTCAGCAAGACAAATTCGCGTCTCACCCTGTGATTGACGCTGCGTCTCATCAAAAGGACTTAATGAAATACTAAGTTCTTATAGAATGATGACCGCGTCTCACCCTGTGATTGACGCTGTGTCTCATCAAAAGGACTTAATGAAATACTAAGTTCTTATAGAATGATGACCGCGTCTCACCCTGTGATTGATGCCGCGTCTCATCAAAAGGACTTAGTTCTATCAAAGCTCCTATGGACGGATGACCGCGTCTCACTCTATGGATCAATGCCGCGTCTCATCAAGAAGACTTAGAGTCGACGCCGCGTCTCATTGAAAGAACTTTAGTCTTACCTAAGTTCATTATTCACAGCCAGTGATCAGGGAGTTGAATTCACCCACAGCTAAGCAAAGAAGATGGAACAAAAACTTCAAAAACTTTTATTATATTGAAAATAGTAAAAGTGGATACAAACACTCTAATAGAGTGTCCTCTTCTTTACAAAAAAAAAGGGGGGGAGAGAAGAAGGAGAAAAGGCTAAAAGTCTTGATCCGGCAAAGAACGGATTCGCTCCCTGAGGCGATGCATCTCGTGCTGACGTGCCTTCTCAGCCTCCATCATGGCTTGGACCCGCAGCTCCTCTTCAGATAAAAAGGGTTTTGCAGCCAGCTGTGCTCGCAGAGACTCCAACCTGGAGGAATGAATAGTCTGGCTTTCTTCAGCTCGAGCCTTCGTAGCTAGTTGCTCTCTCCAGCCTCTTCCGGATGGTGGCAAGCGTCCTCTCATTATCCGCGATCATGGCTTCCGCTTTAGCAATGGCCGACCGAGCATTGGTAATGGCGAGCTCTGCGTTTTGCCGAATGAACTCGGATTCTATTGAATCGTCAGCCAGTTTCTGACATTCAGCTTGGGAACGCTCGAGATTGCGGACCTCTTCAGCAACTTGTGCTTCCACCTCCTGTCGCTCTCGTTCCTGGTTGGCTAGGAGCCTAGTCAAGATGACCTGGGCTTCTTGAGAAGAGCTAGTATTGTCCAAAGACTTCAGCTCTTTCAGGTCACTTCCCAATCGCTCCACCAACAGCATACACGAATTGGCAAGCGAGGAGCCTCCAGTTAATTCAATGTTCCCGACCATGTTTCCAAGAAACGTCCGGGCAAAGTCAAAAGAGCTACCCCCAGACAGGATAAAATCGATGCACGATCGCATCGCGTCAAGGAACTGCTGCACCGTCTTGCGTGTCAGGAAATCCATTGTATCATCACCCGAAGTACTCCCCGACCCCCTTTCTATCATGAAGAAAGGAGTGCAAGCCGGCTCTTTTTGCACGAGGGTCGTGCTGACCGTCGATACGTCAAGAGCGAGACTGGTCACTAGCGCTTCCGGAGGTGTTATCACTGCAGGAACCTCCACAGCTAATGATGGAGTAGCAAGCGCAACCTCCTCAGAAGCTTCAGCCAAGACCTGAGCTGTGTGGCCTTCTGGAAGGGTACCGACCGTCGGACTCTCCATCTGAGCCCCCTCAGTTCCCTCTGCAAATTATTGCAACATTAGCCACAAAGGAGAAAAGCGAAACATTTAAGATATCAGGACTTCCTTACCATCTGGGAGGTCCAGAGACGCCGAATCCTTGAGCAAATCCTGCGGAGTGGAAGTCTCCCTGGCTTCAATAGTAACCCCTTCACCCGGCAGAGTGGGTTCTTCCCCGGCCTTAGGGGTTGTCTCCTTTTCCGGCAAAGGAGAAGCCTCCCCGGCATCAGTAGTTGCCCCCTCTGGAGTTATCTCGGCAACCAAAGACGAAACCCCTTCTGGCTGGGTCAACTCTTGTACCATTTCCTCGATCTGCGAGGAGGGTGCAGCCTCGACATTCTCAGCCAATCCTGCAACATAAAAGGGAGAATGTTAAAGCCTCCTCTTCAAAATTAAAAAGGGAAATTAGGTCAAAAGGTGAAAAGAGTACCTCCCGCCGCAGGAACAACCGCCGGCTGTGATACCGTTGATGGCTCACCCCCGTATATTTCTTCCTCCGAGATATGGGAGAACTTTCTCGGATCAGGAAAAGCGGGTTCATCACCGTAGTCAACATCGTCTTCAAACTCGCTTTCCCCTGAGAGTGAGGAAGACGATAGCGCCTCGCGCGAGACTTCTGCAGCCGGAGCCTTGCCACCAATTACCCCAGTGGTAGGACTGGGGTTAACTGCCCGAGGACTGGTAATGAAGACACTAGGCAACCCAGGTTGCTGTACCTCATCTCTCCCTTCATGAGCAAGTAAAGACCCGGGTCGAACTGAAATCCCCGGAATGTCGACATCTCCTCCACTCATGTTGTCGACCTCTAGCTGCTTATCCTCATCAGTGGTGGTGGCTCTGTCAACGAGCTCCCCTTCCTCCGCAGACCTACGGCCTCTGCTGCTCGACCTAGGGGGACGGACTAAAGGAATATCCTCTTCAGCTATGTCTTCTTCCCTCGGTACCTCAACGACAGCAGGGATGTCTTCAGAGCGGGAGACTTCAGTTGTCAAGTCTCTCCGAACTTTCTTGGGAGCAGGTTCAGCAGTTGAAGCAGAGCGTCGACGACGCTTGCTCACCACCCCACGAGTCTTTATTGCTCGTGGCTCCGCCCTTGCTGCTTGCGACTCCTCCCTTGTTGGCCGCGACTCCTTCCTTACTGCCCGCGGCTCCTTTCCCGATCTTCTCCCGACCTCCTTCTGGGCCTTCAGGTACTGTTCGGTGAGTTTCGAGGGCTTACCAGACTCTGACCTTGCCTCGAGACTTGCATTGATGCTCTCAATACATGAAGACCCCGGAGCGAAGTCCGGTGACTGGTTAACCTGGAAATACCAAGTGCAGAAGCTGAAGCTCGTACGGCACTTGGACCCCTCGATAGGTAGACGGAAAGTTGCTCCCGTCCCTCCGGCCACACTGTAGTACCAAGCCCGAGCACCTTCGAACAAATTCCCTTCGAAGGCAAGTCGAGCGTTGGGATTCCCGACGTAGAGTTGATCGTAGCCGAACTGTCGAGCGAAACGATTCGGCATGTACGGCTCGATGGTGCATGAAGTCCCTTGCCGGAAAAGCAAATATCCGGCCGGATATTGATCAACCACCAAAAGGCTCCCGCGGACAACCTCGTGAAGCCATCTGAGCCCGCGGAATCAGTACATAGATCCCCGGAAGATGCACCAGGGATCTTGGGGAAGCAGCGATTGATCTGGTAATTCGCGGGATCTGAAAGTCGCTTCCGGACGTAATATATATAAACGTAACTCCACCTTGAATCCTCCAACCGCTGTACAAAAGGGACGGAACTCTCCCTCCAACGCACCACCGTCATCAAAGAAGGGCAGTGCATCACGTACCAAGCCAGAAGGTACGTATAAGGCAGCTCGATCCGAGGGTTAGGACGCTTCACCGTAGGATTCCCTTCTGAGTCGACATACGGCTTGCCGTGGGAGTCGGCAGTTTTCGGCGCCTCGCAGAAACTCTTGTTTAGCGCCCGCAACCCCCTCTGAATGCCAGCCACCATGGCCGGGAGAAGGGCTATAGGGTTGCTATGAGCCAGGAGCACCGCCGGGTACACCACGTCAGCAACAATAACTTCATGTGGCAACGTGGGCACCACACAACGCTTCAGCCACAGCATCAAGAAGCCTGCCAACAGTGCCCTATCGGAGATAGGGGTCCGGGCTTGATGGTGGAAGCTTTCAAAAACCAGGTCAGGGTCGAAACCGTCCTCGTTCGAGACCGTGGTGTAGAAGCCTTCAGAAGCCTGGTCGATCCTGTCTTCAATCTCCCTGTCGGAACTGGGAACCAGTCGGGTTATCAGAGTATCTTTACTATCGATACCATTAAATAAGTAACTGGCCCAAGACAGTTGCTTGACTCCCTGCGACCGCCAGGTGGTTATCTGACCACAAATGTGGAAGTGACACATCACTTCCCAATAAGTCTCGTACACCCCAGGAAACTCTTTCTTCAAGTGGTGGAGCTCCTCAGTGGTCGGGACATATTCCTCATATGGGATATCCCCTGTTGATAGCCCCGAGACCTCATGTAGCTCGTGCATTGCAAGGCCCATCTCTCCGACCGGGGTAAAGAATGTCCCAGTCAGAGAATGTAGCGCTCCAGGATCCCGAAAAAGTTATGAGAGCCTGGTGGGATACCCCACTGTACGGCCCTGACCGCCACGTACAGTCTCACGCGCTTTAGCATATCCCCAAGGTCGGTGAGGACGAAACCTACCATTCTGCCCCACCAGTAGTTCTCCGTGGAATGGACCCACCCGGGCGCACGGAACCCGACCGGATAATCACCCTCCGCTTCCATGAACGCGTTGAGGAAAGTAGTGCCAAGTTGTGGTATCTCTCCCGCCGGAACCTCAGACTTGCGCGACCCAGGGAATAGGCCGAGAACTGACCTGTCATGGCTATCATGACGATGCACTTTATGGGAACCTAAATCACCGAGGGTAATCTCGGGGACATATCGAGAAATGTCCCATTCCATCTTCCGAGGGATGGACATGTGCTGGAAGTAGGACATCGGGAACATCCTCTCCATGTCCGGAAGAAAGAACCTTCCACCCTTTATCTGACGGAGCCATTTATAAGTCCCTTCATACACACGCTGGCCGCCATCTTTGATATGATCTCCGAAGAAGAAGGCAGGCTTCTCCAACTTGACGTGAGCATCCGTTGTGAATGCCGCATCGGTCATAAGTACCCGAAGAGTTCTCATGTCAACATTAGAGAGCCTCTCCTTGCGAGCCGGCGACTTGTCAGCAGTCACAGGGGCAGTCCTTCGTAGCACAAAGGTCAAGTCCTGGTCAGCACCACCTACATGTCCAAAGTGGCGCATCTTGGCGAGTGAGGCAGGAAGACGGGGCACTGCAAAAGGAAAAGACACTTAGTTAGATACTTTATATGCTAAGTGTTCATAACCCAAACGCAGAAGAGATACTGGACGCAGCAGAGTTATCAAATCCGCGTCCAGACCTGCAAAACCGCGTCCAAACGCAGAAGAGATACTGGACGCAGGAATTATCAAACCCGCGTCCAGACCTGCAGGATCCGCGTCTCCACCACATTCTCCTTGATGTCACTTCTGGGGTGCGAAAAGAAGGGAGTTATCCACCTTAACCCTTCCATCACCATAATCGCCAGAAGTTAAGGAGAGTAACTCCCTTCCTTTCACATCCCCAGATGTCTAAGTGCTTGAACTCGGATGCCAGATTCATCAAAATCAGCAGCTGATGAAACAGAACGCAAGGATCAAATCCGCGTTCTGTAAACCAAGTCCGTGTCTGAACTCTTCACAATTAGAAATATTCTAAGTGAAGAATCTGAAGCGCAGGACACAATAGCGCGAGGGTCCAAACCCGCGTCACGGTTATCAACTCAAAGACTGCATCTGAGACCGCGTCTGAGAATCAAACACGAGTTATATCTTGTGTTAAAAAATTCTTAGGGTTCTATGGGCTTCCATTAATGGCGAAATCCACGCCTAAAAGGCATTATACCTGGGAGGGCAGCGTCCTGCACACCCCTCTGGGCCTCGGCGGCGGTCGCCCGTGAAGAAGATGCGGTTGGCTTGGTCTTGGGTGCCATCTAAAAGTCCAGCAAAGAAGATGAATAGTTCAAAAGTCCAGTAATGGAGATGAACAGTTCAACAGAGGAAGAAGAGAACTCTCTTTCTTGAGCAAGTGCGTTCGGAGAAGAAAAGATGTCTCTCTGACTGTTGCCTTTTATAGGCACAAGGATTCGCGAAGATACGCGGCGTGTGGCCCGATAAGACGCAAACGATACGCGGCGTGTGGTCCGATAGACGCTGCAGCGAGTCACCGCTTGACGCGTGGAACCAAATCATCTTTGAACAGAGAAGATCATGCGCCACGGCTCCGCGGAGAGTCATCATTTGACACGTGGCGCGGTTCAGTTAATGAACCGGGAAATCCGCGCGCCAAAAGGTGAAATCCTGCCGGTTCCCCAGGCCAGCTGACGGCGTAATCATGACACGGCACAGATTCGTACCCGACGGCCGCGCCTCTCCGATGGACATGCCCCGTCAGCATCACCATAAATGCGCTCAGAAAATCGCGTCTTTATTTGAGTCGCGTCTTTCCTAAAGTCCGCGTCCTACCCAGCGGGCCCAACGTCGCGTCTGTCTCATAAAAGATCGGGCGCGTCTCCATTGCCAAAGGACGCACCCTACAGAAATCACATCTTTAAAGCAGTACCATCTTGGCTTTTGAAAAGAACCTGCGTTCGACCTCCTGCTTCTGCAAAATCAGTTCAACAGTACACTGACGCAAGCAGACGACCAACCACTCCTGGCTTAAAGCACACTCGTGACAGACTAACAGCAATCGGGGAGGTTTAGACTGTGCATCTAGACACTCAACATGATCAACTCTGGTGGCTTCAAAGAGTTCAAACAGTACACTCACGAAGACCTATTTCAGATAACATCAAACCCGGAGCACTAACAGTCCAGTCATGAAAGCAAATATGACTAAAATCTAAAGTATTTCGAAATCCGTCCCAGTTAACTGCGGAATATCAAAAACTTTGGAGGGGGTTCATAGGCTGTCCAAAAGTTACTGGAGGACAAGCCATTGAAAAGCAAAGTTTCGAGCTCTAGACGCGAGGGACTATCACCTGCGTCTCAGCATCAAGGCGCGTTGGCTCGATACCCGCGTCTCAGCATCATGGCGCGTTGGCATTATCACCTGCGTCTCAGCATCAAGGCGCGTTGGCACTATCACCCGCGTCTTAGCATCAAGGCGCGTCGGCTCGATACCCGCGTCTCAGCATCAAGGCGCGTCGGCTCGATACCCGCGTCTCAGCATCAAGGTGCGTCGGCCTGACACCCGCGCCTCAGTTGTAACCACCCGGATTACGGGGCCATTCACCGCACAAGTAGCGGGAAGTGGCCCCTCATCGTGGAGCACTTTTAGGAGGCACGATCACCCCCCCCCTAAACCTCTATAAATAGCCCCGTCGCTATGAAGAGGGGAGAAGACTTTTTTGGACGATCAGCATCAAGGAGTCGAATTTTGGGCAATTGGCAACAAGAGGGCGACACAGAGAGAAAAGAAGCAGATCAACTCTTCAGCAAGTTCGCTGCGTACGAGCCAGCTTTCGCCTACCTTCTCTTCGAGAGTTTTTGTAGACAGAGCTGAGTTACTCTTTCTACCGGCCGAAGAGGAGATCCCAGAAGGACGGTCATCTGGTCAACGGAGAACAAGATTCACTCTCCACCGCCACACGAAGAACCCAGCATTAAACAAAGGGGGAATTCAAGATTCAATATTCTCCCTCCCTTGTAACCGGAAGGAACATTTTTTGTTGTAATCCTTTTCATTTGATTCAAGGAAAACTTTTACCGCAAATTCTTGTCTCTCTCCTTTCCCGGGTCATACAATTATTCTCTAAAACTGCTTATTTCATACCACATCTTCACATTTATTTAATATAAAATTCTGCTAATAAACACCTCTCTTGCTGTTTCTAGGTCCATGGTGTGCAATGAAGAAGAAGACCCTAAATCACCATTTAATTGGTGATTAAAAGCCTACATGAATAGCCATTGACTTTGGAGGGTTGTTTTATCAAAACCGGGGCCAATTTTCAAAAACCGGAACCTACAACTGACAGGGGACAGACGGGTGATCGGGAAAAACCGCGCACAAAAGTGTATGTTTTGAAATGGATGTTTAAAGTGTGTGTGCTTTGGCTTCCTCGATACTTCCGTTATAGCATATAGGCTAAAACGAGTCGAATCCACAAGGACGGGAGGCGATAGAAGGTTTACCGGTTGATTCACGTGTATGTTAAAAGTTCTTCAAAGTTTTAAAGAATCAAAAGAAAAGAAAACAAAGAATGAAAAGAGAGATACGGTGAAATACGAAGAAGTGGGAAACATTGAAAAGAATGTATTTGTGGTTTTTGGTATATTTCTAAAATAAAGTGAAAAACAAAGAAAACTCACGGCTACTAACTACTAATGACTCCACCAACACGCTAACCTCTTAGTGATAGTTGCCTCACATGTATCATCGACCATCACTAGTCCTTGGTTCAAGAGCTATTCAAAGCATGACCCATATGTAACTCATCACAACCCAACTCATTAAACAAGTGCAAGCTACACTTAAACCATCAATACTATAGAAAAGTAAGCATGGAGTAAAGTAATGTTAGCTTGTTAGTGGTTAGGAAGTTAGAGTGTTAGATCCATCATCATGAGCCATCAATGGCTCTTGCAAGAGCAAGGCAAAACGAGGCTATTAGATTCATGTGGAGTATCATAAAAGAAGTTAAACTAGTTGGTGGTTAGTAGTTAGTTGCCATGAGAGAAAAGTTTAGCTAAACATGTAAAAGAGATTAGAGAGAAGAAAACATAGAGAGGTAAAGAGAGCACCTTTCATAGATTTTCACCTTCTATTACAAGCACTCTTGCATTCCAAGCATGAACCACTCTCTTTCCCTAATACAAGATCTAAAACAAAATGGAAAATACAATGGGGAAGAAGAAGAACTAACCTAACCTAAACTAAACTACAACATGGAAATCAAAATTACCCTAAAATCTGTATATCTTCAACGCAGGAACCCCAGGGGGGTATTTATAGGCGCCAAGGGAACAGGGGGCCAGGGGACAAACCCTGGCCCGAAGCGGCGCGCGCGCCGCGACCGTATGGGCCGCGGAAAACGGGCCCAGGCCGCGTTTCCGCGGCCATCCTGGCGCCGCGCGCGCGCGCTTCGAGCCGCGCGCGGTCCTTTTGGTCCCCTGTCAGAGTCTGCTCCCGGATTTTGATTTCTGGCCCCTGGTGTTTACAGAATTAGCTCTCTAGGTCAATGGCTATCTTTAATAGGCTTTTAATCACCAATTAATGGTGATTTAGGGTCTTCTTCTCCATTGCACACCATGGACCTAGAATCAAGCAAGCAAAGCTTATTAGCAGAATTTAATATGAAATTAATGTGAAGATGTGATACAAATTATGCAAAATTAGAGACTAATCACACCCTCACACTTATCTTTTTGCTCGTCCCGAGCAAAACAAAAAACTAAGGAATTATTACACCACTTTCGAAAGGTGACGCGATTGCACTGAGCATGTGCAATAAGCCATTAAACCTCTAAGTTTCCCCTAGAGGAGGAGTTTTGTCTCCTGAGGGTTTTCAGTGGATTACACCCACAAAATCCATAAAGAAAGAAATCAAATGTTAGTATTTTGCAAACACATTTTGAATAGAGAAAAGTGTTGAAATATTTTTGTGAAAATATAAGTGATCTAAGGTCATAGGTTAACCAGAAATTATTCTTTCTTAAACTAAGTCAAAATGCAAAAATCTTGTTATAAATTAAATGTAAGAATTTAAAATTGAATTGACTCTTTGATCTTTCATAAAACTCTTAGAAAAATATGCACTTTGTGAACTGTGAGGATTTTTGGGATATCGACTCAACTTTCATGCCATTTATTTAATATTATTATTTTTCTATTTATTTTTTTTTCTTTCCTTAGTTTTCTTAGGCTTTCTTATTTACCCGGGTAGTGAGCCTTTAGCCGGTGACTCCCAAATCAGATGGTCTTAGGGCACTAGATGAGAAAACATCCCTCGGACTTAATGACTCGAGTAAATAAGGCCACAAAACTAAAGGAGATTATTTTTTTGTCCACCGTTTTAGGTGTGAATAATCATGCTTCCTGAGGCATAATTACCCAACTTCAATAAGTGGTTTTTATTATCATAATTTTTTTATATATATATATTTTTATGGCATTTCTAGTCTTTGTTTCAATCCCAAAAATTGTGTAAGTGTGAAGTGCATAATTCTAAGGCAAAAAATTAAGATCAAATTATCTTTTCAATCTTACTTTCTTATCCTAAAATTTAAACAAGATCTATTATTTTGACTTGGTTTAAAATTTCATAATTTTATGTCTTCTAATTCCTAAGATAATCTTAATTTTCTTAAAAATGGATCAAAACTATTTCTCTTAATTCAAAAAGTTTTGTAAAAAGAAAAGAAAAGAGTATTTTTTTTTTATTTTTTATTTAAAAAGAAGTGTAAAAGAAGAAAAATGTAAAACTAACTATGTTAGTAAACCCTCCCCCACACTTATCTCACGCATTGTCCTCAATGCATCGTGAATGTGTATATACATGAAATAAATGGGAGAGAAGGAAAATTACCTTAAGGGGTGGCTCCGGTGGTGGTCTGATTGGGCCAAGCGTGGCTACCCAATCAAATAGCGTGGATCGTGCAGGAACCCACCAATGACCTCTTTAATATGACCCAATAAAATGTTGATTGAATGAATGATCTTATTTAAAAATTATCCCCATCTAATTTCCAATTTTCAAAAATAATTATTGAGTAATTTTTGTCAACATTCTTGTCCAACAATGAAGTGTGATTTTGGAAGATGATGGATTTGGACTCAAAGGAATCAGGAATAAAAACCGATACCGACTCGGGAAGTTGACTCAGATCAAGTCGAGAGTCAATAATGAGAGTCGAAATTGGTTCAAAAATTGGTCCAAACCAAAGAAGTGATGTTCACACACTTCCCCATGAATGAAGTGTGATCATGAGAGATTGGTGATTCCATTTCACGGTGTACTGGTACAGGATTCAACGTTGACTCGGAATAGAGAAAAAATCTGGTAAAGAATACCGGAGTCATTATTGAATTAAAAAGCGAAATGGAATTACTAACATGAGGTTCAGGATCACAGTTAGGTTCGGTTTCAATTTCAGGAAAGGATAACTTGCCAGAATGTCCAGGCGATTTTCATAACTTGGAGCGTGGTCAATTTCAAATGTATGGTCTGAAATTGAAGCTGGATTTCCAAAATGACATGATTCATGGTCCAATCAGTAGAGTTAGGGATTAAGAATCGGTCAAGGTTGACAAGAAGGCTTTCCTCGCTCTCATTGATCAATTCGCTCAAAGTGAATGATCTACCTACTGATAGGCAGGGTAGCAGAATTTTGAATCTGAATCATGTCTTCCATACTTTTTGCAATTGGTTCTTCTTGAAAAGTGAGTATGGAAGTTGATTT
>JAVJIF010020993.1:0-65850 GCA_038442645.1 Agave tequilana
TTTATCCCACCAAATTCTCAGATCTATAAGATCCAAGTTTTCAATCAAGATCCACTCCACCAAACGAAGCCCAAGCATTGCCTAAAACTCTGCTATCACTTGTTGCGGGCGGGGACCAGCCTGAGAACACAAATCCTAAATCACAAACAATACACAAAGAGATGGAGACTAAGATTTATGGGTTCACCGATAAGTCATGCATCTCTTTAGGTGAGAATTGTGCTCGTTCGGAACAGGGTTGGTTTTCCTTGTATTTTCAAGGTCTGTACAATTTTTTAAGCTAATAAAGAGGCGAGACTTTCCAGTTTACGGCTCCACTAAAAAGTTAATTATTGAACAAATAAGCTAATAATAACTTCATGTCTCACAGAAAAATCCGCACATGTGAAGTTTCTGCTAGGCATTTTAGTTCTTGTTAGATTTTTTTTTTTTTTTCTTTTATTAGTTTTTTTTATTCTTAGAATAAATGACTTTTCTAACAATATCAAGGCATGAGGAAAATTACCAGAAATATTAATTTATTCATTTGACTTATAAAAGTTTTAAACAAAGTTGGTTGACTTGAGGTACTTTTGACTAGTTTTGTTAACTTATTTGTTAATGAGATTATTGATTATTAGAACTCGGAGATTACTTCGTGGTTTCAACTTGCAGCTGGCACTCTTTTAGCCTAAAATGTAACTTGTTTCTACTCCGTTTCGGAATCGGACATGCTGGCCGAGGGTTATATATATGCGCGTCCGTTTGCCACCTTGACTCAACTCGAACCCTAATTTCCTCTAATTACGCGAGAGAGAGAGAGAGAGAGAGAGATGGGCAACAGCAGCAGTTGCAGTTGCAGCAGCAATTCTTCTTCTTCTTCTTCTTCTTCTTCGGCCCAGAATGAAGAGAGACCCCCCTGCGCGTGCCCGGACAACAACAAGGACACTCAGGAGCGGCGAGGGATCGGTGCAGCTCCTTCCAGATGCCACTGCAGTATCCAAGGTACAAGAAGGCGGACTACGAGACAATGGAAGAATGGAAGCTCGACTTCTTATTTCCCAATATGGACTTCCCATTGTTGCCGGAGACGTCGAAGCCAAGAAGGAGGCCGCCATGAGGACCTTTCTTTGGAACTGATGATCAAGACCAATGAACTAAGGGGTTAGGTTATGTTACAAAATTTGTATCTATTTTAAAATCCTTATTTTCCCTTGTATTTCTTCTTGTTGGAAGAAGAACATATGTAGCGGATGGGGGCATGCAGATGCAGTTTGCATTGTTTCTCGTTTTGGATGGTTTTTATTTATTTATTTTTGTTGTTGGTGGAAGAAGGATGGCTTCTGTACTTGTTTGAGAGACACCAATATGTTCAGTTTCATTATCTTAATCAATAATGGATCAAGTGATATTAATTTCAGAATTTTCTCGTAAAGAACACACATTTGGGTACTTCCGGAAGGATTTAAACATGAATTTCTCACTCAAATTCAATATTCCGACATTTAAATATAAGATCTACTCCCTTAAAGTTACTTTAAATTATTTACATAATCAAAAACAAAAATTCAAGTGCTTTATAGTTTTCTTATTCATAGATCATACTTTAAATTATTTAAATCACTGGCATTGCCGTGGATGCAAACCAATGAGAAGGAAGTAAGGGCAAAGTTATCATTCTAGTCTCCTGGTTGATTGGGAAAGTATATATGCTTTGTGGTTAGTTGCTTATTATATAACATGTATGTAGAAACATAAACATAGATATAATTTATTTATTACCATGTGCATGAGGAGCATGAGCCAGAGGAAAGATCAACGTGGTGTGAGAAAGAGGATGTTGGTTGAGAGCAAAACATGGATGTCTCTTTGTCCACCACCTTGAAATTGAATTGAGAGACCATGTTGTTGACCTTAAAAGCATCCCTCATTCTCATGTTTGCAAAGCAAAAAATTGAGAAGAGATGGAGAAAGATGATGATCAGTTGTGTAGAGAGAGAGAGAGAGAGAGAGAGAGAGAGCTCTCTTTCACACACGGTCACATGGTCATGGGACTCTTCTTCTCTTTTCTCCTTTTGTAATTATTTTTTAGATCCCCTATGCGGCTAACCGTCGCTTTTACAACTTGTTCGCGCATTTATTATTTGACCACATCACCCATTTGTTGATCTTACTTGTTTATATTATATACAGTGGACTTGTGATCTTTTAAGTGTGACTCACTTACAAGAATGCAAGAAGTTTTAGCACCATAGAGTTAAACCTCGTAATTATTGGAATGTGGGTCTCATGTTTAGTTAAAGTGGGAATTCAAATCCAACTAGAATAAATTTGAGTTTGGTAAAAGAAAAAAGAGGTGATTAGATATATGTTTAAATAAGGCTGGACTAATGACTCCATTAAAAATGTTCTTGTTTGTGTTAAATTGTGCTTCAATCTTAGTAACTACTTCATCTCAGCGGACACCTCTTGAATTAGCTAACAAGTGGTATCATAGCTAGCTTATGGTTCGTTGGGCTTTCAATTCAATCGGCTGAACAATGATGCATATCTCTGTTAGAAGATAAACTTGAGGGAGCGGATATTTCCGCCAAAAGATGAAGGCACCCCCTCTTTTTTCAAAAATATCAAAATGCCTTCTCCTCTTCCTCTCCAACCTTCGCCCGTGATCCCCCGGCCTCCGGCCCTCCCTCGCCGGCAACCACCCCACAATCGATTTTCAAAATAGCAAAGCCATGATTTTCCTCAACATGAAAATGGAGGTTACAATTGAATGGATGCACAGAAAAGATATAAGAAATTGGGAGAGAGATGTTCGCAATCTTTGAAAGGACATGATGACAAATGTTGATTGATGACTTCAAGTGGCATCAAGAAAAAATTCTTCCTTCTTTTATGAATTTGATACGACTGAGGATGGTAAATTAAAGTGGTGCTTTTGGGTTGATGTTGTAGGAAGGTTGAATTCTCTCATTTTGGAGATGTACTAATGTTTGATGCTACTCACTATACGAATCAATATGGCTTGAATTTTCAGCATTTGTTGGTTAAATCACCATTCACAGTCTATCTTCATGGGATGTGCTTTCTGGTGTGCCCCTCAGACACCACTCGTTGTGCGCAGCGGTTCGCGGAAGAAGAGACACAACAACAACCACCTGATCTTGAGGAATCCGCCCTCCTGGTGGAGACTCGATTCAGCCGAGAAACAACCAACGCAGCAGGAACAATCACCAGTAGAGCAAAGCAAACAACGCACAAATTTAATGAGGTTCGACCAACGTGCCTGCGTCCTCGGGGTAAGGGAGAGAGATCTTTATTGATTCAACAATCAATAAAACAATTACAAGAGAGAATTCTTAAGGGAGGCAAGAGATTCTTAGTTTTTCTTAGGAATTTTCTAGGATACAATACGTGAGGCCTCTAGCCTCTATAGCCACAGAGTCCCTGGATTTATGGAAACCCAAGTTGGATTCAATCCCAATCAGAAAAGGAATTCGAATCCTAAAAGGAAACTCCAGCCGCGTCCGTCGACCGACCGCCGGTCGACTGACCCATGCCACGGTCGACCGCGCCTACCTAAGAGCGAGACCACTTCAGTCAGTCGACTGGGCCGGTCGACCGCTCAAACCTGTGCACGCCCGTGCACCGGCCGGTCGACCGGTCCGGTCGATCGGCCTCCTCTACCCGTCAACCGGGACGTCGACCGGGAGCTCAATTTGCCTGCTCCATGCGCCGTTTTTCGTTCCTTTGTCTTCCAATCTCTGTGCTATCTTCTTCCATCTTCTCCATCTCCTATATCTCCTCTCTCTCAATAATTCATCATCTCGGTGAAGATTTTCTAAAATCTGAGCCGATCTCCAACGTACCCTAGTCTATCACTTGACGAATTGACACACGATCTCGGCGAAATCAACACACGATCTCGGCAAAATCGACACACGATCACAGCTTGAAATCTGTAGCTCAGCTATCAACTGGAATGCACCACACATGCCTTCCCAATACTTCACCTTAGGAGAACTTTCATACATGCCGATCATACAAACGTGGCTCCTACTCCACAACTTCAGAACCTCACGAAGAACTCATCATGAGCCAACACTGACTCTCCAACTGACTAGCTTTATCTAGTCTACATGTCTTCAGCTGACAGTCCAACTAAGTCTGCGTAGAGCACACTGAACACCATCATCGTTTCAATTGGATGCACACCACTCCTTATGTAAGCTTAACATCTTCTTGCCAGAAGATCAATCTGTTCATCGAGATCACAACACCTCACCCCTACATAAAGTCCAACTCTTCACCTCTACGTGAAGTCCAACTGGCCACAACACTTCACCTCTACGTGAAGTCTCTCACCTCTACGTGAAGCGCCAATCGGCCACAATTCTTCACCGCTACGTGAAGTTCCAATTAGCTTCTCGAGAACTCAAACAGCTTCATACGAGTTGCATCACCAAATGGCTGCACCTTTACGGCTGCCTACGTACCTTGCCCAAAGGATCAAGCCAACCATAGTGCATTGAAATGAACTCCATCAAGCCCAAACACCTGTACCTGGATCTGCAGCAGCGAACCTATCTGACTGAGTCATATGAACCTCTTCACGACCATCATGAAGAACAACGGCCTTCAACTTGAGCTTGTCGCGATCACAAGCTTGAGATTCATGCTTCTTTACTCACGAGCGTGGTTTTACCTTGGTTCTAATGGCTGCAAACAACTTGGCATCCTCAACAATGTCTTCAACCTGTTCAGCATCAACCCTGGCTACATGATCTCCACCCAGTGTCACATCCAGTGAAGTCTTCTCTAATGTCGAACCAACTGGAGATGGTGGGGAGTAGCATCAACCTCCACCCGCTGCGATGCTTCCTTAGTCTCCGTCCTCTCCACCTGCTGAGAGACGGTGGACTTCAACACTGAAGTCTCTCCAAATGTGACATGCCCACTCAACACGATCTTCTTATTTCGGGATCCCACAACTTATAGCCATTCCTTTTGACACCCAAAAACGCAAACCTCTTTACTCGCGGATTCACTTTGCCATTCTTGGCACTGAAGTAGGTCAGACTTTCAAATTCCCACAGCAAACCATGATCTTGAGCAGCTTTTCAGACCAAATTTTCAATGGAGCTTTATCTCCTATCGCAGTCGATCTATTCATGAGATGGCTAGTATACACAATCGCCTAAGCTCAAACGATTTGTCTAATCCTGCATTAGACAACAACCACCGAACCTTCTCCAGTAAGGAACGGTTTACTTCCTTAGCCAACTCATTTATACCTTTGTGAAGTGAGTAGCAATACCAGTATTCTGGTCAAATCGTAGGAATTGGTTCATGTCTCTTCCAACATTACCAATCTGTAGCTCCTTGATCTTCCTACCGATCTGCTTCTCCATTCTTCCTCTCCACTTCACCACATATTTAGGGTTTCACTCCTTTGCCTTATGGGATATATCCAACAATGCCTAGATAAACTATCAACAAAAGAGACAAAGTACCCATGACCTCCAAGCGATGCAGTCTTAGCAGGTCCCCAAACGCTTACATGCACACAATGAAGAAGACCTTCTGAGCGTGAGTACTAGTGCTGAATTTCACCTTCTTCTTGTCCAGAACACTGTGTTCCCTCCAAGTTGCAGGTAGCAGCACCTTCCATTTATCCCTTCTTTGCAGGAGCTCGCAAATACTTTTCTCCTCCATGTCCGATCTTCACCTGTCAGACCTCCGCGCAACCATCATCTGAAGAATTAGAAGTCTCCACTGACTTATAACCGTACTACCCTTCAAGTAGTAGAGATTATCCCGGCGGACGCCCTTCATCACACCATCGAGCCTTTGATCATCTTGAGAACACCATCTCGAATAGATATCACCAAACCTGATGCTTTCAAAGTGCAATAGAGATAAGACTCCTTTTAAGTTGAGGTACATACCTCACCTCCTTCAATTCTCGTACTATCCCATCATCCATCTTGATATGGACTGTACCGTACCCATCCCTTCTATATTACATGGATGGTCATCCATCATAACCGTGTAACATCCATCTAGCTTCTCAAAGCTAGAAAATCAGGCCCCGTTCGGGCACACATGATAGGCGGCTCCGCTATCCAAGATCCACTCAGCATTATCTGAGTTATAAACAGTAGGGGTAGTAACAGAGAGAGAATACCGATGAGTCCGAGTCTGATCCATCTGCCTGTGAGGTACTACCTTGAGTACTGACTACCTTTGCAAGATTTACCTCAGTCTTAGACTCCACCTTCTTACTTTTGGCTTTCAGGCATTCAGCTTTCCAGTGTCCAAGTTCCTTACACAAGGCACACTGATTCTTCTTCAGATTTCTGAAGCCTAATCTGGACTTTGATCTCCCCTGATCGTCTCTTCCCTTCCTATTAGAACTTCTGCCTCTTACCTCCAATGCCTCTGCTGTTGTGTTTATCGAAGAAGACTGTCGATCCTGTCTCCTTGCTTCATAACTCACAAATGTAGTAGACACTTCATCGTAGTTAAGGGATTATCTCTCATTGATGAAAGTAAGAGTAAAGGCTTCATACTCTTCTCTAGAAAGAGAGTTCAAGAGAATTACCGCCCTGTCTTCTTCACTAGTCTCCACATCCACATAACTAGATCTGGGGAAGCTTCGCGTAGCGGTTCAATTGTTCATTGATGGAGCATCCTCTTTGCATCTGAACCCATAGAGCTTACTCTTCAACTGCAATATCGATTCTATGCTCTTCGTCAGATACTTTCTTTTCGGATCTCCCACAGCTGCCTCGCAGATGTCTCATGCAACACCTGATACTTGATGTCTTGTGTCAGATAAGAACTGATCAAGCCACACGCCGAACGGTTCATCTTGTCCCAATCTTCTTCCGTCATTGATGCGCGCTTCATCTCCAATCGTAGAGTGTCCTCGAGATTTGATGTCGTCAGCGCATCCATAACCTCACACCTCTACATACCAAAGTTGTTCGTCCTGTTGAACTTCACTACATCAATCCTTGGATGTGGATACATGAATTTCACTGATGTACTTTCTCTAACCATCTTCTCAACTGATTCCTCAAAGAAATATGAAAACAAACAGAGTTAGATAAAACAAACTAGATAAAGACAGAATCTTTACCTCCACGCGAAATCCTCGAAGAGTTTCTGACGCAATCTACTCCACCAACTTGATTCCTCGAGCAATCTTCACACGCTATTCTGAGATCGACACACGATCCCACAAACAGCCCAACCCTGATCGAGATCGACACAAGAACTCTGCCAATCAGCAACAGATGCCCTTGAATCAATAGATGATCCCACGTTGAACCTGGGATGCTCTGATATCACTTATTGTGCCCCCCAGACACCACTCGTTGTGCGCAGCGGTTCGCAAAAGAAGAGACACAACAACCCACCTGATCTTGAGGAATCCGCCCTCCTGACGGAGACTCGATTCAGCCGGAGAAACAACCAATGCAGCAAGAACAACCACCAATAGAGCAAAGCAAATAACGTACAAATTTAACGAGGTTCGCCAACGTGTCTACGTCCTCGGGGCAAGGGGAGAGAGATCTTTTTTGATTCAACATCAATACAACAATTACAAGAGAGAATTCTTGAGGGTAGCAAGGAATTCTTAGTTTCTCAGGGATTTTCTAGGATACAATACATGAGGCTTTAGCCTCTATTTATAGCCACAGAGTCCATGGATTTATGAAAACTCAAGTTGGATTCAATCCCAATCAGAAAAGGAATTCGAATCCTAAAAGGAAACTCTAGCCGCGTTCGTCGGTCAACCTGCCATCGACCAACCCATGCCACAGTCGACCGGCCCGTCGACCGGTGCGCGCCTACCTGAGAACGAGGCCACTTCAATAAGTTGACCGGGGCTGGTCGACCGCTCAACTGTGCACGCCCGTACACGCCGGTCGACCGGGCCGGTTGACTGGCCTCCTCCACCGGTCGATCGGGATGTCGACCGGGAGCTCAATTTGCCTGCTCCATGTGCCATTTTTCATTCCTTTGTCTTCTGATCTCTGTGTTATCTTCTTCCATCTCCTCCATCTCCTCTATCTCCTCTCTCCCAACACTTTCATTCCAATGAATCTTCTGATTCTTTTGAATGGGTATTTCAATGTTCTTAAAGGTAATGGGAAAATCACCTACAGCAATGATTACTAATCAAGATCTTGAAATAGGAAAGGCATTATCGAGAGTATTCCCACATACTCGTCATAGACTCTGCATGTGGCACATATTGGACAAAGTTCCAGATAGGTTGGGTTCATAGGCACATAATCAGGAGTTTATGACACCATTCAAGACTAATATTTGGAATGTAGTATGTCCAGAAGAATTTGAGGCAATATGAAATGCCCTTCTTGAAAAACATAACCTTAATAATGACTGTTTGAACTCAATGTGGGTTATTCGGAGAGATGGGTACCAGCTTATCATAGAACCCACTTTTGGGCTGGCGTCTCGAGCACCCAGCGGAGTGAAGGAATGAATACTCTCATGAAGATGCATGTTTAAAGATGGATACCATGTACGAGTTTATCGTTATTTAGGAAAGGATTCTTGCAAGACAAAGAGAGAATGAGATTCAAGCAGACCACAAGACATTGGAGAAAAACCTACTTTGAAGACACCATGGCCAATGGAATACCAAATGTCTCAAGTCTACACGACATATGCCTTTTAAATTTCAAGATGAAATACACAACAGTTTGATGGTAAATATTGTATGATTGCAGAAGAAGTAAGTGAGAGAAGGTATGAGGTATCTAAATGTGGAAATAAGGATTACAAGAGACTAATGAAATATTTTAATGCAAAACAAACTACAAGTTGTACGTGTTTGATGTTTGAGTTTGCAGGCATTCCTTGTCGACACATCTTGGCGGTTCTAAAACAAATGACTATAATAGATTACCTGAAGTTTATATTTTGCAACGATGGACTAGATATATTAAAAGAGGAATAGTTGTAGACAAAGAAGGAAATTTGATGATGGTAGTAGCATGCATTTTCATCTCATCATAGCGAGTTATCCTACTGGGCTAATAAGGTGTTGATATCGGGCTAACGTCCAAGGTAACCTTTAATTTGGTTGGAAAATGACTTCGTGAGGCATACAATGAAAAATTGCCTACTATTCAACGATGGTAAATCTATTGAGGATTGTTCTGAAGATGAGAGTAAAAAGCAAAAGAAACTTTCTCCTATAACTGTGCATGATCCTGATCAAGCAAAAAAAGGAAGAAATAAAGGGACGAGAGTGAAAGCAGGGTGAGAGAATCTAAAAGCTAGAAATCGAATGTGCAATCGATGCAAACGTCGTGGACAAAATCATGCTGCTCGAAACTGTCTTTTTTGAAAACAGAGTAAGTTGAATTTGCTTATACTGATTATGCTTTATAATAAAAACACAAACTCGTAATTCAGGGTTTTTACTTCTTTACATTTCTTTAGGCCATCCAAAGCATGCAACTCATCCAATCCCACAAAGAAGAGTATGAAAATGATTTTGTTGAGGAAGAAGTGGAAGACTGTAGTCCCCTGAGCTCAATTCAATCTTTGAGCTAGTAGCTAAGGTGATAATTTTACACATGATTATAGTTCAGCTTCTAAAGTAATTGTGCATAGTTATATCACTTTAAAGTTCTTTTATTCTAACATGTTTGCCTCTTGAATGTAGGGATAACTCAGAGACCTCATTTTTAAGAATGAACTCAAAGACCTCGAAGTCTAATCTACTGATATTCTAAAATTTTGAATATATGTATATCATTGCAATGGACGTTTACGACACAATGTTGAAAGCGGATTTAGTGGATTCTACTGTTTGGAGTAGATTTTATACTTATTGATGCAAGAATTAAATTATAATTTAGTGGATTCTATTGCCTCTTTGAGTTATATGGATTATAAGTTTGTTTAACAGTTCCATATAAGAGTTGAGACGGTCTAAATTCTTTGATTTTGAGAGTGTGTCATTTATATTTAATTTATATGACTGGGACCTTGTTAAAGTTTTCAGGGACCATGATTGTATCTCATTTCTGGATCTCTTCATATATTTTTTTCGATTTTTTACTTGGTAGCCCTATATGTATGGGTTGGAAGGTAATTGCTGGAGTGATTGTGAATCTAGTCCTTTGGTTATTAGAGATTTTATGTATACATTGAATCAATGATGCCTCAAGTTTTATGCTTTTATATCTGCCTCCAGGTTATGGTGTTGTTTCTGAATGTGCATTTGTACCAACAGATCACAATGTGGCAGCTCTCAGTCCTACTAGCAATGCGGGTATAGTTTAAGACTCAATCAAACCTCACATACTGTCTTGCCTATGTTATTGCCAGTAACAAATATTCAGATGCAAAGTGTTACTACATCGAATCAAGCAGCAGTTGAATCTTGCCAAGGGAGGTTAATTAATGCCAGCTATTCTCACTCGAGAGAATCCTGATCGGCAAATGGCCATTAAGATAGTGTAATTTCTCCAATAGAAACCATCCTTGTAGAGAAAAAGATTGTGTTGATTGGGGACTCACAATGTCACTAGAAGGGATTTCATGTTGGAATATCAAATAAAAATGTCTTTATGACATTAATTTTGAAAGATGAGGAATCATCATCAATTGAGAGAAATAAAGAGTCATCATCTTTAATTTAGAGAAATGATGAGTCATCATCAATTAGGAGTCACCATCAATAGAGAGAAATAAAGAGTCATCATCTTTAATTAGAAGAATTGAAGAGTCATCATCATCAATTAGGAGTCATCATCAATTGAGCCATCATCTTCAATTAGAAGGAATGAAGAGTCATCATCATGAGTCATCATCAATTTGGAGATTGGTATTCTTGTAAGTTTTGAAGCCTATAAAAGGCTAGTGTACTTTTGTTTTTTAAAATCAATCAAGCAAGCAAGCAAAAAAAAAAAAGAGTTGAATAAGATCCATTCTCTACTTATATTTTAGATTATAGTATATTAGTCCGTAGACTAGTATACAACAATTAGTATCAGAGCCAATTCAATTTTGTTTCATTTCCTCTTCTCCTCATGGCCTCCACCAACAATCTCATCAATCCACAAGTGCCCAAATTATTGAAAGATAACTATGAGATTGGTCAATTCAGATGAAAGCTCTATTTGGTTCTCAAGAGTTGTGGGAGCTAATCTTTGATGGGTTTAAGGAACCACACAGGAGGTAGAAGCCGCCTACACCGCCGAAAGGAAGAAGGCTCTTAAAGAGTAAAGAAGAACGATAGCAAGGCTCATTTTCTACTTTATCAAGGGTTGGACGAGTCTACCTTCGAGAGAGTTGCCGAAGTAATAACGAGCAAGGAAGCATGGGAAATCCTTACTACCATCTACAAAGGAGTCGAGCGGGTGAAGCGAATTCGCCTTCAAACTTTGAGGGGCGATCTTGAAGCTGCTTAAATGAAAGATGGAGAAAAAATCTCTGACTATTATTCACGATTACTTCTAATTGTGAATAAAATAAGGAGAAATAGAGAGAAGATGGAGGACATCCGAGTGATGGAGAAATTGTTACGATCTCTCACATCAAGTTCGAGCACGTGGTGGCTGCAATTGAGGAGTCTAAGATTTGGAGGAGATCTCAATAGAGGAGCTTTTGGGATCCCTCCAAGTTCATGAGCAACGCATGAAAAAGAAGACTGGTTCTATAGTCTTAGAACAAGCATTAGAGTTAAAGCTGACTCTAAATGATCATGGGCTCACATAGTAGAGGTCGTGGTCGTGGCAGAGGTAGGGGACGTGTCCCCAACAACGAACCACTCAAAATCAAGTGGAGTTCCAAAACTTCAGAGGTCGAGGACGAAGCAATCGGGGAAGATTTACATCTGGACGTGGAAAGAACAAGAACGTCTAATGCTACAACTGTCAAAAATTTGGACACTATGCCTCGGATTGCTGGCACAGAACTGACGATCTTACCAATCTTGTTGAAGTAACAAATGACATGGGTATAACTCTACTCTTCTTCTTGCTCATGATGATTCAAGCGTTCAGAATGATGTTTGGTACGTTGACTCGGTGCTAGCAACCACATGTGCGGGAAAAAGAACTATTCATGAAACTCGCAGAAGGAGTTCATGAAAGTATGAGCTTGGGAGATTCTTCAAAACTCTCCATTGAAGGCAGAGGGAAGATCAAAATCTATCAAAAGGATGGTAAGCCCGAGTATATTTCCGATGTTTATTATATTCCTAACATGAAAAGTATTATTCTCAGCATCGGTCAATTACTCGAAAAAGGATATAAAGTATATATGGAGAACAACCACCTTTGGTTGAAAAATGCAAAGGAGGTCTTATACCTTGTATTAAGATGACAAGGAACCGCATGTTTCCCTTGCATCTAAACACAGAAGTTGAGAAGTGTTCTCAAGGACTCATGAAGAATGAGTCATGGAGGTGGCATCTTCGCTTCGGTCATCTAAATTTCAGCGGCCTGAAGCTACTATCTACAGCCGGCATGGTACGAGGTTTACCAACAATCGATCCACCAAGTCATACTTGTGAAGTTTGCATAATTGGCAAGCAAACACGACTTCCTTTTCCCAATGGAATCCTGGAGAGTGAAGGCACCATTACAACTTGTTCATACTGACATCTGCGGACCGCTAGATCCTGTCTCTTTAGGAGGTAATAGATATTTTATTACTTTTATTGATGATTTCAGTAGAAAGTTGTGGGTGTACATTCTTAAAGAAAAATCCGCTGCTTTTACTACCTTCAAGAATTTTAAGCTCTTGTTGAAGCAGAGAGTGACTATAAGCTAAAAACTCTCCGATCTGATCAAGGTAGTGAGTACATCTCAAACATATTTCAAGAATATTGCAGGGAGTAAGGCATAAAGAGGCAGTTTACTACTGCCAATACACCACAGCAAAATGGCATCGCAGGAAGAAAGAACGCACTATTCTTGACATGACAAAAACCATGCTTAAAGAAAAGGGACTGCCGAAGCAGTTTTGGCAGAAGCTGTGGCATGTTTAACCTACTTACTTAACCGGTGCCCGACGAAGCAAGTGAAGGGCAAGACGCCTCAAGAAGCATGGAGCGGCTATACGCCTAATATCGCACACCTACGAATTTTTGGGTGTGTTGCATATGCTCAAGTACCTGAAGTCAAAAGGAAGAAGCTTGACAATCATGGTGAAAAATGCATTTTCATCGGATATAGCGAGGAATCGAAGGCATACAAACTTTACAATCCACTAACTAAGAAACTAGTGGTTAGTAGAGATGTTATCTTCAATGAAGCTGAAGCATGGAGTTGGAGCAATGAAGAGACTGTCAAAGAGCAACTCATGGTGAATTAACTTGATGAGCCCCTACAAGAGGTTCCACCACCATCTCCTCAACATGCTACACCGTCTCCTGCAAGAGGTTCTCCATCTTCTGGGGAAGGTAGTAGTCGCGAATCCTCCGTGCAACGAGGTCCAATCAAAATGAGAAGCCTCAGGGAGATCTATGAGCAGATAGAAGAAGATGGAGAAAACTAATCTCTTTTATTTATATGTCGATCATGAGCCTCTCACTTTCCAAGAGGCTACGGAAGAAGAGTGTTGGCGATCAGCAATAAAGGTGGAGATGCATGCCATCCAGAAGAACGAAACATGGGAGTTGACAACACTTCAACAATATCACAAGGCGATAGGTGTCAAATGGGTGTACAAGATCAAACACACAGCAGATGGTGAGGTTGATCGGTACAAGGAGAGGCTTGTGGCGAAACGCTACAAACAAAAATACGGCATCGACTATGAAGAAGTCTTTGCACCAGTGCTCGATTGGACACGGTGAGACTATTAATTTCACTTGCAGCTCATCACAGGTGGAAGATATATCATCTAGATGTCAAGTCAGCATTTCTCAATGGTATTCTTGAAGAAGAGGTGTATGTACAACAACCAGAAGATTTTCTGGTAAAAGGGCAAAGACAAAGTATATCACCTAAAGAAAGCCTTGTACGGCTTAAAGCAGGCACCACGGGCATGGAATGCCCGAATTGATGGTTATCTTCATCAAAATGGCTTCACCAAATGTCCTTATGAGCATGCTATCTACATGAAGAGGAACCATCAAGGTGAATTTCTAATAATTTGTCTTTATGTTGATGACTTGTTATACACAGGAAGTTGCGTCGAGATGCTTGCTGAATTTAAGGAGGCGATGTTCAATGAATTTGAGATGACGGACAATGGATTGATATCCTATTTTCTTGATATCGAAGTGAAGCAACAACAAGATGGGATATTTATATATCAAAAGAAGTACATGAAGGAGATCTTGGAGAAATTTAAGATGAGTAACTGCAACCCAGTAAACACCCCAATAGCCACAGGAATGAAGCTATCAAGAGAAGGAATTGGAGATTTTATAGACTCGATTTTTTTCAAAAGTCTAGTTGGTAGCCTGAGGTACTTAACGATCACAAGGCCTGATATTGTTTACGGAGTCGGACTTGTGAGTCGCTATATGGAGACACCGAAAGAGTCTCATTGGCTAGCTGCAAAGAGAATTCTAAGGATATCAAAGGCACACTCAACCTTGGTCTATTTTATACTTATGATGAAACTGCAGAGTTAGTAGGCTATTCAGATAGCGACTGGGGAGATGACCAAGATGAGAGGAAAAGCACTACTGGCTATATCTTCTATCTTGGGTCAACTACATTTTCATGGACCTCAAAGAAGTAAGGAGTTGTGGCCTTATCTTCATGCGAAGCAGAAGAGTATGTGGCAGCTTCATCTACTGTATGCGAAGCTATTTGGTTGCGGAACATTTTAAAGGAATTGGATCATCCACAAGAAGAAGCAACTATAATATTTGTGGATAACAAATCAGCCATCCAACTTACAAAAACCCAGTACATCATGGGAGGAACAAACATATAGATACACGGTTTCATTTTCTCAGAGGCCATGTAAAGCAGAAAACCGTGGAGCTGAAGTATTATCATGCCATGGAGTAAGTAGCAGATATTTTCACTAAGTCATTGCCTATTGAACCTTTCAGAAGGCTAAAAGAAATGTTCGGTATGAAAACATTTTGATTTGAGGGGGTGTGTTGGAATATCAAATAAAAATGTCTTTATGACATTAATTTTGGAAGATGAGGAGCCATCATCAATTGAGAGAAATAAAGAGTCATCATCTTTAATTTAGAGAAATGATGAGTCATCATCAATTAGGAGTCATCATTAATTGAGAGAAATAAAGAGTCATCATCTTTAATTAGAAGGATTAAAGAGTCATCATCATCAATTAGGAGTCATCATCAATTGACTCATCATCTTCAATTAGAAGGAATGAAGAGTCATCATCATGAGTCATCATCAATTTGGAGGTTGGTATTCTTGTAAGTTTTGAAGCCTATAAAAAGCTAGTGTACCTCTTTATTTTAAAATCAAGCAAGCAAGCAAGCAAAAAAAAAAAAAGTTGAATAAGATCCATTCTCTACTTAAATTTTAGATTATAGTATATTAGTCCGTAGACTAGTATACAACATTTCACATGTCATGAAATAAATAATTGGTAAACTGATCTGTTGGATATAAATATTAGGTACAAGAATCATGTGAATATGATCACTGGTATTTTTGATCACTTGGATATAGAGCACAACTATTTTCATTTTATATGAGCCGACGCAAGATTTCACATGTACAAAACCAACTCAATTTAATTTCTTTTATAATCGATCTCACAAACGAACTGAGTACATAGTTTAGTTCACTCTTGTATTATTGAGTTCTCACGGTAAGCAAAAATCTTAGAAAAGAAAGATGATGGGCATGAAGGCTTCAGAGATATCCCAAATGCTTAGCAACATTTCCTGAGTTCTTTTGACAGTTCTGCTATTGCAAAGATGATAGGCGTGCCATGTTAGCACTTCACCATCATTGAGACATACATCGACATTTTCCTTTCACCAACTTTGCACCTGTAACAAAGTCATGGAATAAAAATTTGAGATAAAAGTGTTTTAAGATTATAGATAGAGCAACTGATACCAACAAAAGTTACTTTTGGACTCGGCATTTCAACAAACACTTCTCAAACACCACAGACTGCATCAATAATTTTTCAGCTACAAAATCCTAAAATTATGAAAATATAGATTTTACATGACAAATATAGCACTTCAATCGCTAAGAAAACTTGAAGCAAAAAACAAAAATAAAGTTATCAAACAACACCCAAACAAAAAATACATCTGTAAGAACTAAGGAAACTTGAAGCTGTATTACTTGTTGGGTGTTTTTTGAGAAGTAAAAAATTGAAGCAATTCAGCTGTATTTTATATGGATTCAGCATTTCGGGAAACACTTTCAAACAACACCCAAACAAAATAAAATATACAGATGACTGCATCAATTCTTCAACTATAAAATTCCAAAAATATGAAAATTAAGATCATATATATAGCAAATATAGCACTTCAATCCCCGTAGAAACATGTCGGAAAAGCAAAAACAAAAGTTATGAAACAATAGCTATGGCGGCATCTGGAATGAAAAACCCTACAAGGAGAAGAAAGAAAAGGAATTGTTACCTGATTTGAGCACTGCTGAGACGATTTGATCGTCGATCAGAGAGGATGTCGAGAGAGGATGCAGAGACAAGAAGACGAACACCGTGGGAATGATTTGATCGATGATCAGAGAGGATACCGAGAGAGGATGCCGGAGATCGGAGAAGATTGAAGAGGCTGCCGGAGATTGGAGAAGATTGGAGAGGATGTTGAGAGATCGGGAAGCGAAGAGAGAGGAAGACAGAGAGGCGAGAAGGAAAGAGATGAATTAGCTCTCAATTTGTGGGAACCGGTCCATAATGCGAACTGGCTCAAATCGGGAGCCAGATCTTATATTGATGTTTCATTGAGTTAATTCAAATCTGTCAGATCCAATGGCCATGATGAGAGTTCTCAAATAACTAGAACGGATCTTAGGGTATCATTTCCATATGTGTGTGTGTGTGTGTATGTGTGTGAGAAAAATGTATATCAGCCGACAGCTGAGAGACTCTCTCAGCCTGCGGTGACGTGGCACATTATGGACCACATAATTCTACAATCTAAAATGACGTCCCGCTTTTGAAAATAATTGAAATTACTAAAAGCCCCTATCGTTTGTCTTTTTCTTTGGATGATGTATTAGTTTATATTCTTTATTATTATTATTTCTTCTCTTTTATATGTCTATCTCTCTGTGTCTTCTCACGCTGTCGATGTAGATTTTTGACTTATAAAAAATATCGTTCTAAAAAAGCGAGAGCGAGATCAGATATTAATTTTTAGTCGCAGGCCTAGATCTCCAGCAACTATTTTGACAAGTTCATGTTTCCCTCGGGATGTCAGCTTTAATATTTTCATCGTGATTTTTCTCTTCTTCTTCTTCCAAAGTAAGGCCTATCTGAAATTTTTCATCATCAGAAATATTGACCATTCGATTTAAAATTTGAAAGACAAGTAAAATACAGATAAATATATAACCAATCTGGCAGAGATGCGACTAAAGTCGTAGGAAAAAATTATTTTAAAAGATATCTTTTCATCGGGACTGCGACTTTGGTCGCATTCATAATAATAAATTGTCAGATAAATTGAATTTT
The DNA here is from genome assembly GCA_038442645.1 of Agave tequilana. Lineage (NCBI taxonomy): Eukaryota > Viridiplantae > Streptophyta > Magnoliopsida > Asparagales > Asparagaceae > Agave > Agave tequilana. Next base: position 17,647 of record JAVJIF010020993.1, read on the forward strand.
GTGACCATAGTCGCAGTATGAAATTTCATCTTCAAACCATTTATTTACAATATCAACTAAAGTCGCAGTCCAATTAGAATTTATTAATAAAAACTGTGATCTTGATCGCAAAAATGAAAAATAAGTTCAAAAAGACTGCTACTACATAAAATTGCGACCAATGTCGCAGTCTTCTAATCATCTTAATTATTTAACTTTCGAGATTTTGTTCCTTACTTCAATTGACTATGCCTCTTGTTTCATAAGAATACGACTATGGTCGCAGTATCCTTTGGTGTTTACTTAATAAAAAAATACTATGACCAAGGTCGCATTGTTATAAAATAAAACGTTCTCAAAGAGACTGCTGTTATATAAGATGGTGACCGAAGTCGCAAGCTTCTAATCATCTTAATTAATTAACTTACGAGATATTGTCACTGCTTCCATTGACTGCAGCTCTTATTTCATAAGACTCTTATTTATAAGAATGCGACCATGGTCACAGTATCCTATTTAGATTACTTAATAAAAAAATATTATGACCAAGGTCGTATTATTATCAAACAAAACATTCTCAAAGAGACTGTTGTTACATAAGACTGCGACCGAAATCGCAATCTTCTAATCAACTTAATTAATTAACTTACGAGATTTTTGTCACTGCTTCTCCATTGACTGCGACTCTTATTTCATAAGACTGCGACCACGGTCGCAGTATCCTATTTAGGTTAGAAAGGTCGAAAAAATATCGAAAAATAAAAAAAAGGCTACAACACAGGGACCAAAAGTCACAATGTAAAACAAAAATAAATCTAAAAGTGAAAATAATATTAAAAAATTAAATGCAAAATTTTTCCTTTTAGAAACTGCGACTTCGATTGCAGTTTCAGAAAACAAAAAAAAACTGTTTCAAGTCGCGACCTTTTCAAAAAAAACTTGAACATAAGTGCGACCATGATTGCATTCTTTTAAAATAAATTATTTTTCTAAAATTTAGTTATCAAGACCTGTAATTTTTTGTTTGAAAAAACTCAAAATTTTTCAATCTATAATTTTTTTAGTGTAGGAACAGTTGTAGCAGGTTAAAAGTGAAACTGAGGGCATTTCAATCATTGGGCAACGAAAAGTGATTGAGGCTCTCCTTTTACCACCTAAATTTTTGACTTCTCTGTGGCTAATATGAAGCCACGTCATGCCGGATGAGAAACTCTCTCAGCTGGCGGCTGAGATACAGTAACCACACACACACACACCACACTTATATAATATATATATATATATTATATATATATTATATATATATATATATATATATATATATATATATATATATATATTATATAATATATATATATATCAGCTGCATCAGATGGCGATAAGGTGATAGCATCTCAACCCCAGATCTAGGCTAAGAGTAGGCCTTGAGTGGGACTTTACAACTTTGCAAAAAACACTCCTAAAAATTTGATTTAATTGGATTTAATATTTTTCCCCATAAAAAATAGATTATGTGGAATTGAGAATTGGGATGGGCTCCCAAATTATCTACTTTCTTGTAGTTTCTAGTTTCTAGCAGTGGAAGTGGAGTGGTGGGCTATATGTCATGTGTTAGCGTTCGTTTCTGATACTGATACATATATGTGCCCAACCATCCCACTAATTCCTTTCCGTTTCCAGATATATATATATATATATTATATATATATATATATATTTTAATTTCATCAGCCTATAAGAAAAATCTATTCAATTTTTTTTGTTGTTTATTGAGAGAAGAGAGAAAGGGAAGATTTTAAGGAAATTTGTTCTTAGAAAATACAATATTGAGTTGCTTATCCAAATCAAATTTGGGTCATCCTTTTAAGTAATTAATTTGTATGCAATACAACAAGATTTTGATAGTATTATATTTTCTAGAATGGTTTGTATATTACATGTATCATGATATTTTTTTGTGTATTCTATTATTTTGGCACATCAAGATATTCCTAATTCAAAAATGTTGGACATCGTATACCTGGGGATAAGCTAAGATTACACTAAAACATGTACGGTCCTTGTAGACCCAGTTAGTAGTACTTCCAGAAATGAAGTTATTTATGTCAGCAAGGAGTTTACTTCTGGAGATGACGCATACAACTATTACAATGTGTACAAAAAATAGGGATTTGGAGTTCACGAAACAGGAACAAAGAGATGAGGCTTCTATATGAAATTATTTACAGGAAATATTGTTGCAGTAAGAAGAATGTGAATAAAAAGGAGGGGCTTGTTGTCGAGCGTCGTATTAATAGCAGAGTTAGTTGTCCAGCGGAGATGCATATTCAATTGAAGATTTTTACAGAGAAGAAGATTTGAATGGTCACCAAATTTGTTGACTCACATTAGTATATCTATTATTCTCAAATCTAAACAAGTACTTGCATCTTCATACAGATTACAAGCTACTTTTCTCATTAGTCGCAAGTTTTTAGGACCAGTATTAGGAAAGTCCCCTTCTTGACAACCTCTTTCAAAAGCTCAAGAGCTTCAAGTGCATTTTGATTCAAAATTAGAGAATCAATCAGTAATAAATAGATGAAAGTATTAGGTTCATATCCATAATTCTTTACCTCAAGGAAATAGAAAATGGCAGAATCCACTTTTTCACGTTTGCACAATCCGTGGACTAGAGTTGTATGGGAAATCCTGTTTGGAGCATTTCCTTTCTTCCTCATTTCCATAATTCCAGATTCTGAGGGCATCTTCAACTCTTCCAGCTTTGAACAAACCATCCATTAAGCTCATAAAAGAAACCATTGGAATTGCCTTTGATCACCCACTAGTACAGAAAAAGGATATCACGTCAATTTAAAACCGTTATGATAATTCATAAATGTTGGTTTAAAAACTGACGTATATGCAGTCCACGTCGGTTACAAACTGACGTGGAATATCACTTATAGTTGAAAAAAATATTTTCCACGTGGAAAAAAAATATTTTCCACGTCGGTTTTTCTTACAACTGACATTAAAAATAAATTATTTTTCACGTGAGAAATAATTTATCAAGGCTTTTCAGATCGGTTGTCTGCAATAACCGACTAGGAATAATTATATTCACATATGTTTCTATAGAAACTGATGCTAAACATTTAAAATTTCGCATCAGTTTTTGTTACGACCGACGTGAAAAGATACTGACATGTACAACGTATACAATTTTTTTCGTCAGTTTTTATAGGAAACAACGCAAAAAGTATGTATTTTTTTAATTTATCCACTGAACTTGTAACATGTATGCACAAATGAATGTTATATATATGCATATATTAAATTATCCACAGAACAAAGCAAATATAAAACAATATGAGATAATCAGTGCAAGCATACAGGTTTACTCACCAATCTCCATTACTTTGCAAGAAATTAGTTTGAAGATTGATATGGATGAGAATGCCCCTTGTGGCAGGCATAATATGACTTCTTCTAAGCTGTGAAAAATAATAAAAATAATGAAGTAAACATGCATGAATACATGACACACATTGAATACAATATTTACAAAAAAAATTACTTACCATTAATATATTTCAATAAATATTTCACCCATTGTTTCTGAACTTCTCTCAATTTCTGACCTGTGCATGTTTTTTTCTCATCGAACTGCAAACTGAAATTACACTTAGAGGAGGGTGAATAGATATATTGCTAATCAATTAAAAATTCAATACAATATAAAATGAGATGATGCAACCAATCACTCAAAATAAGACTTGAAGCTGAATTGGCCGTGAAGGACTCTGAACTTCTCCTCGTGATTCCTCTAGATAAGAGTTGAGGTGCTTAATTGCTATCTTATTGTGATGAGTATAGATCGACAATAATGAATGAATAACAAGCAAATAAGTAGAGACAAGAAAGCAATCGCAAACAAAAATATTTGTTTCGAGGTTCGAGCCACTGCTCTACGTCCCCACCTTCACCACCGTGAAGGATTACCCAGTCCACTATAGGATCTTCCACCAAGGGACCTTACACCAAGAAATTACAACCACTCAGAGTATACAACTCCTCAATACATGAAAAATCACATAGAGGGGGTGAATAGGTGATAATGCTAATCTAATGAACTCAATGCGGAATTTAAAAACTAATTGCAATTACAACTATAATGCACACACAAGTAAGTATATGATATAGCAATTTGCACAAAGTAAAGAGAGAGAGTAAGAGTCAATGGATCAAGCGCAAACAATAAGATATGTTTCGAGGTTCGAGCACCCAGCTCTACATCCCCGCCTTCACCACCGTGAAGGATATCCAATCCACTAGCTTGTCCACAAAGGACTCCCACAAAGGGAACCTCCACCGAGAATTTGGGGCAATAATAATTACAAGGAGTACCCAACTCCTCTCCTTACAAACACAAACTCCTCCTTGAGGCACAACTCCAATCCAACAAACAATCACCTCACAACTTGAGGGATTAGCACCAAGCAACACAAGGATCACCTCACAACTTGAGAGATACAACCCAAATGCACAACTTCCTCAACACAATGAGGGCAAGGCACAAAGCAAGGAATGGGTTTACAACTTGGTAGTCTAAACAACCACCACAAACAATTCTTTCTCCCACAAAGATCCTATAGATGAGATAGTTGATGTAGCTCAAGTATGGAGAAAACCAAAGGAATGGAAATCAAATAGTCAAAGAAAATCCTTGGGAAAATCAAGAAACCAATATAGAGAAGTTGAATCAAATCACTTTTCTCAAAAACCTTTTCTTTGATTTGTCCAAACCCTAGAAAAACACCAAATAGATTATTCAATTTAAAGACCAAAAACTTCTTTTGATTGTTGTAAAAACACTAGAGAGTCAGGAAAAATTCGCACAAAAAATCTTAGAGAAAACTTCTTTCCAATGGGGTATTTATAGGCCAATTTCAAAACTAGTCGTTGGCAGCAAATCTGCCAAAAATACCTTACCGGTCGACCGCCCAACGGTCATAATTTGACCGTTGACAGCATACGGTCGACCGCCCGGTCGACCGAAAAGAACAGAGAGCACTGCTCTCAGTTCCGGTCGACCGCCCGGTCGACCGGCCCACTGGGCTGCCAGACGTGCACAGCTCTGTGCACGTCGGTCGACCGCACGGTCGACCGGCCCTTGGTGCGATCGACCGAGCGATCGACCGACCTGGCCTGTCAGCCAGCTCTGGGTCAGAAAAACAGGGTAAAGATATTATAATAAATCCCACAAAATCTCTAAAATTCCACAAAAATAGTTTTATCATTTTATATTGAAATACAAACTTGTGTTAATTCTAACACAAATTTCAAATATATTGGACTATTTTGTGTTATAGAAATTTTGCCAAAAACCAAAAACCGTATTTTCTAAAACTTGAATTTTGAATAGAAAATACGTTTTGTCCAAAACTCATCCATAATACAAAAACATGATATTAAATAACATTTAGGCATGATGTATATGGATATAATCCAATATACATGAAACAAATATGTATCCATGTTTTTGTCATTAAATCCAAAAATATGTTTTGTTAGAAACACCAAAACATAAAACACATGAGATAGATTAGCAAATTAAGTTTGTTTAAATATTTAAGCATGCATGTATATAGAACAAATCTAATATACATTAAACCATGTAAACTTGTTTTGATATAATATCTATTCATGCAAATCAAGATCGGTTAAACCAAAAACCGAAAACCAAAACATGAAACGTGTGTGTTGTGAACTTGAGCATATCATACTATTCTAATCTTTACAATTTGGATCTAAACACAAAACTAAACTATGGTACCGATGTCTTCTTGTAGAGCGCCGTCTCCAAGTTGACTCGATCCAAAACTCCTTGATCCACCGAGCAAGTGCTATATATAATCTTTAACGCTCGGGCTCTTGAATCAACATGTGATAGCTTCCAAATCATCTTGTTGAAACTAATCACCAACTAATATCTTGATTAATGATCTGAAACTAAAATCACAAGATTATTAGTACACATAACTACATGAGTTAATCATCATCAAAACTAGAGTGGAAGGCCTCTGGGCTAACAATCTCCCCCTTTTTGATGATGACAAAACTCATGGAGTTATATATGCATGGATTAAAGTAAAGTTTCAAAGAAGCTCCCCCTTAACACATGCATAGGGATAAACAATAAATATATTCAATGAATATTAAATCATGAGAATGCATAGACATGCATAAACAATAAAATGCATATAAACAAAGCTCTTGACACCAAATGAATATGCATATAAACAAAACTCTTGTTACCAATTAAACTAAAACAAATAAATTAATATAAACATCAAAACATGCTCGTGACATCAAAAGAAAACAAAACTAAAAACTCAAGCATATCAACTTCAAATTCTTCTCATGTGACTTTCATTTGAAACAAGCTCTTGATACCAATAAAAAAAAAAATAAACACAAAAACTAAGCTCTTGATACCAATGAAAACAAAACTACAATGAAAATAAAACTAAGCTCTTGATACCAACTCTTGATACCAATGAAAATGAAAACAAAATTAAGCATATCAATGAAAACAAAGCTAAAAATTCATGCATTAATCATGCATATTAACACCAAATTCTTCTCCCCCTTTTCGTCAATCATCAACAAAGGGGTAAGAACAAACTTAATCAAACTAATATGATACCAATTAAAGATATGTCAATGAAGTGCATATATAATACCAATTGAATTAAAAAAAAATATAAAATTTTAAGATATGCCAATACCAATTGAAATTAAACAAGGCATTGAAACTAAAACAACATTTTATATCAACAATAAAACATGTAGGTTAAACTTGATACCAATTGAAAAAAAAAACAACTTGATACCAATTTTGAGTAAACAAATAACATCTTGATACCAATTGAAGATATTTTTCTTTATAAGCATATGATACCAATTAAAAATCAATATTAATTCTTTAATCATTTTTCATCATAAAGTTAGGGAGTGGAATTACAAAACCAATGGTAAACTAAATACCAATTGAAATATGAAATGTGAGTTTTCTCCCCCTTTATGAAATACCAACTAAACACATGCATAAGCTTGTTTTAAGATACCAATTGAAAACCAATCAATCATTTGAAATTCAAGCTTAGCAAAATTAAAATTTGTACTTAAAGATATAGGGATATAGTAAGCACAAATAAAACATATATATGTATGAAAAGATAGATACCAATTTAAATTGATACTATTTGAGTTGTGTGCATACATACATAAAACAAAATCATATATGAGTATACAAAAAGATGTCAATATTGATACCAATTGAAAGAATTCAATGATATCAATTGAAACAACAATAATAAGTTCAAGTGTATAACTCATATAACTACCACCCATTTCATGATCAAGTTTAAAATGATTTTCACTATAAAGAATACATGAGCATAATCTCCCATCCAACCACCCTTAGATGGTAGGGGTTTTCAAAAATAGATATGAAAATATAGTATGTTTGAAAACTACTACCAAAGTGAAGAATATGAACTAGTTATATGAAAGTTTAGCAACACTAGTACGAAATCCTTCAAGTAGGGAATAAAACAAAAAGATTTCTCATGAAGCATGAAAATCACATGATCACTAAATACTCAAATTCCATAAAGCTCATATCATACTCATGAAAACAAAGTCATGAGAAAGCTAATAAAGTGAGTGAACAAGTGTAATGTGAAACACTTATCATGAAAAATGGACAATCAAGCTCAATATTGAAATTCCTTAAACATATGAACACAAGAAAAACTAAATTCTCATTACTAATATAAATTTTCTAAAAACATGAAAATCATCAAAACGATTTAACCTTCAAGGCATATGTATGTCATGTACAATTAAAGTATACATACATATCCCAAACATGATGAGTCCACAAAGGTATATGCATGAAGGCACATGGCTCAAGGATGTATATGTATAATCAATAGTTAGGACAAGATAGACATATACATGAAGTTAAAACACATGATCATAAAACAAATCAAAAATGAGGAATACAAGTTAGAATGCATGAATCATCAAAACTAGATTATATTAGCACATCTAATGAATACAAATAGGCATTCAAGCACAAACATATAAAGATTTACTTGTGGCCCATTCTATGTACAAGTATAAATCCTAGTTTTAATGAAAACTAACATTTAAACATATATTCAAATCATGAAACATAAAATGAGTCATAAATCATCATGATAAACTTTAAAAATGATCTTTATATAAATCCACATGCTATTAGAGTCATGATATACACAATAGCTAAAACATATGCGAGAACACAAAGATGATCCACATGAACATGGGTGATCTCAAAAGCTATACATGCATGTCAATGGTCTAATAATCATGGCATTAACATACTAATCAAAACATGAAGTAGCAAAAATCATAGAATCATAAACATCCAAATGGTCATTATGTATATGCATGTGCATTAGATCTAGAGCATACATATTAGCTAAAAACAAGGTGAGAACTCATATAAATAAATCTATTTAAAGCATGGGTGTCTCAAAAAACTAACAAGTATGTCTCTATTCTAATGAACATGGCACAAGCATAATGAACTACAAAACATAACATGCTATAAATAGATGAACATGGAAAGCATGCAAATAAAAATGGGAGTTAGAGAATGATACCAAAACCAATGAAGGCATTTCTCTAGTTCTCCAAACCAATGGTGGTCCTCCCACCAAGCTCCCCTTGAAAGTGATGCATCCAAATTGTTTTCTTCAAGCACATAACGCATTCACTCCAAGGCACCAACACTCTCACGTTATGCGAGAGCTCCCACCTACATCACAAATCAAAGAGGTGGTCTTTGGTACCCATTTTCTTTTGGGTCCATAAGGGTTAGTACCTCTCCTAACCCAAACAAGATTATTTGCTAAATTTTCAATACGTATACGATCATAGCAAAATCTAGCAAGGTGGCCTTTCGACCACAATGTGTACATGTGTACACATGAGCATACGTGTTATGGATGTGTCCGTGAGGAGCATGTGTATGCCGTGAATGGTGTGCATGCAAGGTTGGAACTTGTTTCTTTTGAACCAAGGTTTCCAAGCGTGAATGGTTCAAAGCACATTGGCTCAAAGTGGAGCCCAAACTATCAACACTTATCTTCAAAACATTTATGTCATTTTCAATACTAGAAGATAAAGTTGAGCATGCAATAGGTGTGCTAGAACAAGAAGCTACACTAGCATGGCAAACATGAATATCAATCTCATTTTGCAAAGATTTATTTTATATCTAAAACACAATCCAATTCTTTTGTAATTAAATCAATTTCATTTTTTAAAGTAAGATTTTCTTTAAAAACAAAATCTAATTTTGAAGATAAAACCTCATTGTTCTTCAAAATATCATCACAATCATTTTTATTTTTCAAAACATCAATCTCTTTTAGGACAAGGTCTAGTTGAGATCTTAGTGAGTCACGTTCACTAGTAATCTCTTCCTTCTCTTGCAAAACCGATTCAAAAGTTGAACATAAATCCTTCATCTCTTCTTTTAATTCAAAATGCTTATTTTTCAAAGAATCATGTTTTTAACAAAATTTTCAAGCTTTGTGGCAAGTTCTACATTTAAATTTTGAACTTCAAAACATCCATGGCAATATGAACTAGAGCTATCATCTAGTTGAGAATCCGAATGTACCTCAAGGGAGTCTTTCCCTTGGACCATGAGGCAATGCTCGTTGGACATGTCTCTCCTAATTCTCCTTAACTTGTTGACAATCACGGGTAGCTCGGGAGACGTCAATATGCTCCAAACTGCAAAAGCCGAATCATAACGATCAAACACATGTAAAAGATCTTTATTTAGAGATGCTCTAAGTGTCCTAAGGGCTAATGCATTTGCCTTCTTATGCTTGCTACTATTTGGGAAGGATTCCATAGTGGAGGCTTGATAAACTAGATGTCCTAGGCTTTTTAAATGACTACTCATCTCGGCCATCCAAATATCATGTCTAGTAAAGTCAAACATAGGAGGGCTAGCCATGAGTGCAAACTAAATGTGTGCAAATGAAAATGCAAATGAAGATTAGCAAACCAAGATCTCACTCCTAGGTGGTTAAACCTAAATATTAGGAGCGTAGGCTCTGATACCAATTGAAAAATTACCTAGAGGGGGGTGAATAGGTGCTAATGCTAATCTAATGAACTCAATGCGGAATTTAAAAACTAATTGCAATTACAACTATAATGCACACACAAGCAAGTATATGATATAGCAATTTGCACAAAGTAAAGAGAGAGAGAGAGAGTAAGAGGCAATGGATCAAGCGCAAACAACAAGATATGTTTCGAGGTTCGAGCACCCAGCTCTACATCCCCGCCTTCACCACCGTGAAGGATTTTCAATCCACTAGATTGTCCACAAAGGACTCCCACAAAGGGAACCTCCACCGAGGATTTGGGGCAATAATAATTACAAGAGTACCCAACTCCTCTCCTTACAAACACAACCTCCTCCTTGAGCCACAACTCCAATCCAACAAACAATCACCTCACAACTTGAGGGATTAGCACCAAGCAACACAAGGATCACCTCACAACTTGAGGGATACAACCCAAATGCACAACTTCCTCAACACAATGAGGGCAAGGCACAAAGCAAGGAATGAGTTTACAACTTGGTGGTCTAAACAACAACCACAAACAATTTCTTTCTCCCACAAAGATCCTATAGATGAGATAGTTGATGTAGCTCAAGTGTGGAGAAAACCAAAGGAATGAAAATAAAATAGTTAAAGAAAATCCTTGGGAAAATCAAGAAACCAATATAGAGAAGTTGAATCAAATCACTTTTCTCAAAAACCCTTTTCTTTGATTTGTCTAAAACCTAAAAAAACACCAAATAGATTGTTCAATTTAAAGCCCAAAAACTTCTTTTGATTGCTGTAAAAACACTAGAGAGTCAGGAAAAATTCGCACAAAAAATCTTAGAGAAAACTTCTTTCCAATGGGGTATTTATAGGTCAATTTTAAAACTAGCCGTTGGCAGCAGATCTGTCAAAAATACCCTACCGGTCGACCGCCCAACGGTCATAATTTGACCGTTGGCAGTATACGGTTGACCGCCCGGTCGACCGAAAAGAACAGAGAGCACTGCTCTCAGTTCCGGTCGACCGCCCGGTCGACCGGCCCACTGGGCTGCCAGACGTACAGAGCTCTGTGCACGTCGGTCGACCGCACGGTCGACCGGCCCTTGGTGCGGTCGACCGACCTGGCCTGTCAGCCAGCTCTGGGTCAGAAAAAAGGGTAAAGATATTATAATAAATCCCACAAAATCTCTAAAATTTCACAAAAATAGTTTTATCATTTTATATTGATATACAAACTTGTGTTAAAAATTCCAACACAAATTTCAAATATATTGGACTATTTTTGTGTTATAGAAATTTTTCAAAAATCAAAAACCGTATTTTCTAAAACTTGGATTTTGAATAGAAAATGCGTTTTGTCCAAAACTCATCTATAATACAAAAACATGATATTAAACAACATTTAGGCATGATGTATATGGATATAATCCAATATACATGAAACAAATATGTATCCATGTTTTTGTCATTAAATCCAAAAATATGTTTTGTTAGAAACACCAAAACATAAAACACATGAGATAGATTATCAAATTAAGTTTGTTTAAATATTTGAAGTATGCATGTATATAGAACAAATCTAATATATATTAAACCATGTAAACTTGTTTTGATATAATATCTATTCATGCAAACCAAGATCGGTTAAACCAAAAACCGAAAACCAAAACATGAAACGTGTGTGTTGTGAACTTGAGCATATCATACTATTCTAATCTTTACAATTTGGATCTAAACACAAAACTAAATTATGGTACCGATGTCTTCTTGTAGAGCGCCGTCTCCAAGTTGACTCGATCCAAAACTCCTTGTTCCACCGAGCAAGTGTTATATATAATCTTTAACGCTCGGGCTCTTGAATCAACATGTGATAGCTTCCAAATCATCTTGTTGAAGCTAATCACCAACTAATATCTTAATTAATGATCTGAAACTAAAATCACAAGATTATTAGTACACATAACTACATGAGTTAATCATCATCAAAACTAGAGTGGAAGGCCTCTGGGCCAACAATACACTCCTCTAATTCAGAGATAATGTAACGATAATGGAACAATCTCCAGGTGATCAAAAGACCACAAACTCTCTCTTAAAAACTCTCTTACAAAACCCTATAGAATAAGATATAAATTTGAAGCTCAAGAATTTGTAAGTAAGAGTAAAATCAAAAGAGAGATTTTGAGAACCAAAATCTTAAGTAGATTTTTAAAATAAAAGCAGAAAATTGAAACTTGAAAGCTCTTTCTCATGAAACTCAAAACTTGATTTTTCAAATAGAATTGTTGTTGTAATAAACTCAACTCTCATGACCCCTTTATATAGGGTTTTTAGAAGAGCAAACTTAGTATATTTTTACTAGATTTAAAAGGAATAAATTGACTTTTAAAATTCAACAAAACACGTTTTAAAAATATGTTAAAAATCAGCCTCCAAAAAATTAGCCGTTACTGCTAATCTAGCAGACTGTTGGTCAAATTTGAGCACAGTTTTCAGGCTGAAAACATTAGAATTCAGAAATAAGTATATAGGAATAATTTGTAACTCAGTAAGTTTTGTTTCTAATGCAACTTAAATCAATTCGATATCATTTCAGAATAGAAAGTTATCAATAAAATACAGAAAGGTATCAAATTAAAAAACTGTAAACTGTTTTCAGAATAAGAACAGATTTCAACCCAATATTTAATATCTTTAACATTTGAATCAGAAAATAATTATTGGACAAAATGTAGCCCGAAAAGTTATACTTGAATGTAATTTAAATCATGCTAATTTAATATAAAAATAAAAAGTTATGATAAGAAATCTAAAAGGGTATCGAGCAGATCAGCAGAACTAAAACTAGTTAAAATTCAAAACCATACTTTTGAAAAACGTGCATTTTTGTATGTTTATTTTTGAGCTTCAAAAATATATTCTACTCTTTAACAAATTAAACTAAATACAAATTCGAAGTCTTTTTGTAGAACTCTTTCTCCAAGTCGACTCGATCCAAACACGATCCAAAGAGCTTGACTCCAGCCGAGTGCTAGATGCGATCTTGACGCGCAAGCTCTTGAATCTACATGTGTTAGCACCAAAACTCTTTTGTTGAAGCTAAATATCTACTAATATCTTGATTAATAACTGAAACTATATAAACACAAGATCATTAGTAAACTATAACTACATGAGTTAATCATCATCAAAACTAGAGTGATGGGCCTTTGGGCCAACAATCACTCCCTTTTTGAAGATGACAAAACTCATGAAGTTATATATGCATAGATTAAAGATAAGCTTCATTGAAGCTCCCCCTTAACTCATGCATAGCAATAAACAAATAAATATTTAATAAAATGCATAAAGTAAACACAAACATATATACATAAATAAGGATATAATCATGCATATATAAACTCTATAAATTCTTTTTCCCCTTTTTGTCAATTCATCAACAAAGGGGTGAGGACATTCCAACAATAAAAATGTATGTGTGATATACATTCAGAAAGAGGAGAGACGTAAAGTTAACTCCCTCTGCATACATGCATTACATGGAGAAGGGATGACTAGACCCTAACCACATAAAGTATAATATACAATGTATAAACGGAGATGTTAAGCTCCTCCTACACATGTGTACTACATAATAAAGAGAGGTCAAACTTTTCAATATGAAAAATACACTCAATATGAATCTATATATAGAGGAGATGTTAAGCTCCCCTTGCATATAGATAATACATATCAAAAAATTTGAATCCACTTTTAAAACACATTTTTGAAATTTTTTTTGAAGTCAACAAAAATGAATTATAATACTAATAAAATCAAATAGTAGTTGACAAAAATAAATGTTGATACCACTTGTAAATTTTTTTAAATGCCAATAGTATATTTTGATACTAATTGAAGGTGAAACATGAAGTACATTTTGATACCAATAAATACCAATTGAAATCAATGTATAAGCTTATAAAGATACCAATTAATATTTAGAATAATATCTAGTTTAATATAAACATAATTTGTGCTTTTAAAAAAATGTAAAGACATTGTAAAACAAGCACAATCAAATCATATATATGTATGTATGAAAATAAAAATACCAATTGAAATTGATACTAATTAAAATTTGAAGCATACATATATAAGAGATAAATATGAGTATACAAAAATAAAATTATCTATAACTCATACCTACCACCCTATTCATATACAAGTTTAAAAGATATTTAATAAGGGTATATAAGGCATGATCGCCGATCCAACCACCCTTAGATGGTAGGAGTTTTCAAAAATCATGATTTTAAAATATTTTAGTATAATTTGAAAACTCTACCATTAAAGAATAAAGACTAGTTTAAAGATAATTTTAAAAACTAGTATTAAATTCTTCAAACATGAAAACAAATCATATATCCCATGAAAATATGAAAATCACACGATTATTGACACTCAAATAGCAATAAAGCACATATATGCTCATGAAACAAAAATTCGTGAGTAAACACCAAACATAAAGTGTAAGAGTCATGTAATCAATAAAATCATGAAAATAAGACATTGAAGCTCATATGAATTTTCTTTTTATAAAGTAAGAAATCATCAAAACTAAATACGCTTTAAGGTATATGTATATTTTGTTGAAACTAAAAGTATACATACATATCCAAACATAAACAAGTCCAAAAAAAATTTTGCATGAAAAGTAAGTGACTCTAGGATAGACATGTATATCTAATAGTTTTAGACAAAATTAACATATACATGAAGATAAATTCATTTTTATGAAAACATATACAAAAATAAGAAAAACAAGTAAAGATGTAAGAATCATCAAAACTAGATTATATAAGTACATCCAATGGGTACAAATGAGCATTAAAGTGCAAACATATGATAAACAAATGTGACTCATTAGTTGACAAGTATAAATATAAGTTTTAATAAAAGTTTCATCTAAATATGTAATCAAAAATATGAAGTGCAAACCATAAACAAACATGATCATTATGGTAAATGCATGTGCTTCAGAGCTAAGATATACACAATAGCAAAATTATAGTGAGAACACTAAAGTAATAGTCCATATAAATATGGATGTGTCTCAAATACTATATATGTATATCACAAGTCTAATAAACATTGTATTTAAATATAATGAACATAAAAAAGGCCAAAATATGCTAAAATCAATCAATGAGAGCATGTAAATAAAATAAGGAGTTAGAGATAGATACCAAATCAATAGGGCTAATCTATAGATCTTCAAACCATAGTGGTCCTCCCACCAAACATCCTTGAAGGTGATGCATCTAATGCAGTATCTATCAAGCTCAAACGCATCCACTATCAAGGCACGAAAACCCTCATGTCAAGTGAGACCCCACACCTATATCAAATACAATAGGGGTAGATTTTGGTACCCATACCTTATTGGGTCCATGGGAGTTAGCACCTTTCCTAACCCAAACAAATTTATTTGCAAAATTTAAAATATTTATTCTATCATAACAAAATCTTACAAGGTGGCCCGTACGTCCACAATGTGTACAAGTGTACACATGAACATATATAGAATCATGTGTGTGAGCATGATGAGCATGTGTATGCCATGATTTATATACATAAATATGTAGAGTATGTTTCTTTCGAAACATAGATTCTAATCGTGTGTGGTTCATGGCACATTGGTTCAAAGTGGAGCCCAAACAATCTACACTCTTCTTCAAAGTTCAAATATCATTCTCAATAATTGAAGAAGAAGTAGAGCATGTAACATATTTATCGCTAGTAGATGGAGCACTAGAAATATGACAAATATGAGAAGAAAAATCATTTTTCAAACAAATTTTCTCATTTAAAACTAAATCTAGTTCTTTTGAAATTAAGACAATTTTATTTTTCAAAGAATCATTCTCTTTTAAATAATTTCAAGTTTTGAAGATAAAATCTCATTTTTCTTCAAAACAACATCACAATCATTTTTATTCTTTAAAATTTTGTTTTCATTTAAGGTAAGGTCAAGTTGGGATTTCAATGAGTCCCTTTCACTTGAATTGAAATCTCAACGCCCTCTTGTAAAAGTATTTCAAGTTTAGAAAATAAGTTTTTATTTTCTTTTTTTAACTCAAAACTTTTTTTTTAAGTTTATATTTGAAAAGTAATTTCTCACGAACTATAGATAGTTCTTCATTTAAGGCATGTGCCCATATAATCATCACAAGAAAAACTTGCACTATTATCTAACTGAGTATCCGAATGTACCTTAAGGGAGTCATTCCCTTGGACCATGAAGCAAAGTTGGTCGGACTCTTCTCCACTAGATTCTTTCTCCACATTGATTATCATTTGTACCTCAGGAGAGGTCAAAGTATTTCACATTGTAAAAGCGAAATCACAATAAGAAACAACAGATAAATATTCTTTACTAAGTGAATGCTTTAGTGCATCTAGGATTTGTGCATTAGCCTCAAAATACTTGGTATTATCAAAAATAAGTTTTCTTAGCAGTGACAAGATAGACATGCAAACCTGGCTTTTAAATAAGATACTTATCCTAAGTTTTCATACATCGATGTCAGAAACACCAAACTTGGGAAGGGCAAGGTGATCCATGAGTGTATAAACAATATGTGTGCAAATGCAAATCTAAATTAGCAATCCAAGATCTCACTCCTAGATGGTTAAACCTAATATCAGGAGTATAGGTTCTAATACCAACTGAAATTACACCTAAAGGGAGGTGAATAAGTGTATAGCTAATCAATTAAAAATTCAATGCAATATAAAATGAGATGATGCAACCGATCACTCAAAATAAGATTTGAAGCTGAATTCCCGTGAAGGGCTCTGAACTTCTCCTCGTGATTTCTCTAGATAAGAGTTGAGGTGCTTAATTGCTATCTTGTTGTGATGAGTATAGATCGACAATAATGAATGAATAAAAAGTAAAAAAGTAGAGACAAGAAAGCAATCTCAAATAAGAAGATTTGTTTCAAGATTCGAGCCACTGCTCTACGTCCCCGCCTTCACACCGTGGAGGATTTCCCAATCTACTATAGGATCTTCCACCAAGGGACCTTACATCAAGGAATTATAACCACTCGGAGTACACAACTCCCCAATACACTCCTCTATTTGAGAGGTAGCGTAACGACAATGGAACAATCTCTGGGTGATCAAAACACCACAAACTCTCTCTTGAAAACTCTCTTACAAAACTCTATAGAATAAGATATAAATTTGAAGTTCAAGAATTTGTAAGTGAGAGTAAAATTAGAAGAGAGATTTTGAGAACATAAAACTTAAAGTAGATTTTTTAAAATAAAAGCACAAAACTGAAACTTGAAAGCTCTTTCTCTTGAAACCTAAAACTTGATTTTTCAAATAGAATTGTTGTTGTAATAAACTCAACCCTAATACCCCTTTATATAGGGTTTTTAGAAGAGAAAACTTAGTATAATTTTACCCGGTTTAAAAAGAATAAATTGACTCTTAAAATTCAATAAAACACATTTTAAAAACATGTTAAAAATCAGCCTCTATAAAATTAGCCGTTAATGCCAATCTGACAAACTGTTTGTCAACTTTGAGCACAGTTTTCAGGTTAAAATTTTCAGAATTCAAAAATAAGTATATATGAATAATTTGTAACTCTATAAGTTTTGTTTCTAATGCAAGTTAAATCAATTTGATATCATTTCGCAAAATAGAAAGTTATCAATAAAATATTGAAAGGTGTCAAATAAAAAATTGTAAACTATTTTCAGAACAAGAATAGACTTCAACCCAATATTTGACATCTTTAACATTTGAATCAGAAATTAATTATTGAATAAGAAATATAGCCCTAAAAGTTGAAATGAAATTTAAATCATGACTAATTGAATATAAGAATAAAAAGTTATGATAAGAAATCTAAAAGGGTGTCGAGCAGATCAGCAGAACTAAAACCGGTTAAAATCTAAAATCATATTTTTGAAAAACGTGCATTTTTGTGTGTGTGTATTTTTGAGCTTCAAAAATATATTCTACTCTTTAACAAATTAAACTAAACACAAACCGAAGTCTTCTTATAGAACTCCTTCTGCAAGTCGTCTCGATCCAAAGAGCTTGACTCCAATCGAGTGTTAGATGCGATCTTGACGCGCGAGCTCTTGAATTTACATGTGTTAGCTCCAAAACTCCTTTGTTGAAGCTAGACACCTACTAATATCTTGATTAATAACTGAAACTATATAAAATAAGATCATTAGTAAATTATAACTACATGAGTTAATCATCATCAAAACTAGAGTGATGGGCCTTTGGACCAACACAACATATTGATTATTTATGTTAATTTTAACACCAATAAAAAAACGTAATATAACTTAGATATAAAACAAAAACATAAACAAAAAAGAGAAATATAACTGTGGCACTAACATTAACACTAACAACAAACATACATATGATTAATACCTTCATTGGAATGGGTTCATTTGTAATGTGACGATTTCACACATAAATCATATAACATAATATATGCATTAGATAGAATCGGGTTGACAGGATACTACAAGAAAAGAAATATTTTTATTTTGAAACATCATATTAAATCAAAACATAAATCTTTGAAAACTCATAGAAAACTAAAATTTATATTTTTTTCTACAATTGGGGTTGGGTATATGAACAATCAAATATATATAAATGATAATCGGATTTAGGGTTTGCTAGATCCAAAAAAGCTATATCACTCCAGTTTATCCAATATTTAATATTCATAAATTAAAAGAGATTCGATCAATATACCTCAATAATTGTAGGTGCTCTAAGGATAGTGGAGATCAAACTCACTGCCGATAGAAGATCACCGCAGATGAAAAACTACTAAATCAATTGATGATACCGTCACCGCGCCTGAGAAGATGAGCATAATTAAGATTTGAGAGTAGAGAATTGAGAGAAGACGGAAGCAGTATAGTAAAGAGAGCAGGATTTGCGGTAAATATTTGTGATGCTATTTTCAAAATTATATTTCTCATCGATTCTACATATGTTCCACATTGATTATGTAAAAACCTGACGCTATATGTTAAATATTCCTTGTCGGTTTAGTAAATAAGACACTGAATATTTTATTTTATTTTTAAAAAAATTTATTAAACTATAAGCGTCGGTTACAAAGAGAATCGACGTGGAATAATCAGTTCCACATCGGTTAATTACATAACTGATGTTGAATGTTTCCTTTTTTTAATCGAAAATACTCAATAGTGGCTTATACTCATTTTATTTGCAAAATTACCACCATGTTCTTTTCACGGCGGATGTGATTCGAACCGACATGAAATGTGCAATGTTTTATCCCATTCCTGTACTAGTGACCGACCATTGCAGCAAAGCAAGTGACTGCTTCATCAATCTTCCCTCCCCTTGCATCGGCCATCTATCATCAAGTTATAAGTAACAACAGGAGGAGCAAGCCCCTTCTCTAGTATCTCATTCAAAACCCCTTGTGCTTCTTGTAACCTCCCAACCTTGCAAAACCCATTATTAGAATATTATGAGCAACCACATCAAACATATGACAACTTGAAGACAAATGTCAAAAGAGATGGAGGCGAGCAGGTGCGTCGGGGTTTGAGGCTGGGCAGCAGGATCGGAGTTGGGTTCCGTGGTAGTGAAGATGATAACGAGTCAAAGGGCGTCTAGGATGAAGCAGAGTAATTTCTTTTTGTTAAATCTGTTGGGGTGCGACGGAGGATGTGGTCATTGCAGGAGTGGAGGATCACGACGGGGAAGCCTTGGAAGTCTTAGAAGGAGAGCGTGTAATCAGAGGATGGGGTGTTGTTTCTGCTGTGGAGATGGAAGAGATCCGGCTTCTGTTTGTAGATGGAGACGTAGAAGCCGGAGACGACAAGGGGGCGGTGGAGGAGTGAGTTTTGAGAGACAACCAGGCAGACACATCGAGAGAGAGAGAGAGAGAGAGAGAGATTGGGGGTGGCTGCTAGGGGTGGGGATCACTATTGAAAAAGGCAGGGGGTATTTTGCAAAGTTGTAAAGCCCCACTCAAGTTCTCCTCTTAGCCCATATGTGAGACTAAGATGTTGTCACCTCATCGCCATCTGATGGGGTCATTAGATAGCAGATGATATACATTTTTCTCTTTATATATTTATATATAGGAAAAAAATGTTCCTAGTGGGTCTGCTTAAATTACAATTTAAGGAGACGGCTTAAAATCTCACCAGGGAGCATCTCTAAGAATGATCTGCTCTATTCATTTTGATCCACATAACCTAAAATAATTGTGTATAAAAAAATCATGTATTTTTAATATTTTTTCCTCATGCATCAAATGGTTACAAAATCAACGATTTTTCAACAATAGAACAAATGACACCATCTGATCGATGGGGGAAAGTTCCAATTGCATGATTTTCTATACATAAGCATTTTAGGACATGAAAATCATGAAAAATGATATATGGTGAATTTTAGGCCGCCTCTTTAGATTGAGACCTACTAGGAGCACTTGTCCTTTATATATAAAGGGAAGTTAGTAATCAGTCGGTTCAAATAGAAAAATAACAAACAAATAGAGAAGGTTTTTTAGTATTAATTGTAGGATCTAAATTTATTCATACAAGATCTACATATATACTATAAGCCTCTTTATCATGATCAAAGGGAAGGAGGTTTTAGGCATACCTGATTCCATCACGAGGATGCTGAAGATTGCATGATCTCAAAGGCACCGGAGTTGAGGGAGAGGATTCTTCTCTCCAGCCACCAAGTTCTCTTCTTTATCCTTAGAGGAGATGAGGGGCCTCCAAGAGAGAGATGGTAATTGTTGTTGGTGGAGAGGGAACCCTACTCATGGTATATATAGCATCAAGAAACCCTAATTCAACTCATCATAGATCTAGGCCATTGATTTATAACACGAGTTTCACACGTGTAGATGAGTCCCACATTCTAATTTAAATGCACTCATGGCTAAGTGTAATTGAAAACGTGTCTAGACCCAAACCATTTAGGTTTGATCAATTCTTTATTAGGTCAAACAACATAGGTTAAGTGGGCGGGTGCAAATATCCAATTGACTTGATTAGGCCCAAAATAAATTAGACTTTAAAACAAAATAAGTCTAACAATCTCCCACTTGGGCCAAGCAAGTCATACTAAATAGATATTATGCATAACTTTATGACGTCAAAATTTTAACCGCCGACAAATCACGTTTCAAAACAATCTGGTCCATTAAGTGTCCTGCCACCGAACATGGCGATCGTTACCTTCTGTATAATCGAGGTAGGACCTTCCACATCACAAGTTTCAGAACCCCTAACGACATAGATCAAATGTGGACGTGTGGCATGGAAATGTCCTCTGATCAAATAAGGTACAATTCCAATTGGCTTCCACTTTATGACTCCAATGAGTCTAGCCTTATGACTCCAACGAGTCTAACTGCTAATTCAATAAACTCAAATGCGCAAAAAATAAATTTTAGGAAAAGCAGTTATAAATTTATTTATCAGAATCAACAAATATCTATAAAGTGCACTTCGAAATAATGTCTGTTATATAAAATTATCCACTCTCGCAAAATCAGGATATCATAATGACTAGTCATCCCCATATGAGCAATATGCTCTAAGAATACTTTAGGTGAAAGTCCTTTAATGAGTGGATCTGTAATGTTAAGAATAGTGTCATCACTATCAACAGACAAAATATGATTCCGAACTTTATCATTGATGGCAAGAAACTTGATGTCGATATGTTTCGACTTTGCTGAACTCTTGTCACTATTGCAGTAGAGCTTTATAGCTCTTATTGTCACAGTGTAGCTGTAATGGCCTCTCGACTAAATTCACCATCTTCATACAATAAGGAAAATGTAACATGAAGTGGACTTTTGATTGGTAGTGAAAAGTGCATTTTTATCATTATATTTACCATCACATTTTCATATTTATTCATATAATTCTGCACATTTATTAATATTTTGTAATTTATTATGTGCAGGCCTTGAGTTCTTATTTTAATAATAAATAAAGCCTAAAAGAAGCCCAAAAGCCCATATTCAAGCCCAAGTGCAAAAGTGCAAATATCAATTGTCAAAAGTGCAAATACACAAGGGCTAAAGTTGCAAATACAAAGAAGAGGGAAGGATAGACTTCTATCCAACGCTAAACACTTGCAGATGAGGATAAAAGCCAAAGAAGGAGAATTTAAGATCACAAATTCGTGGATAAAAGATTTGGGATTTAGGTAACTTGATTCTCAAGTTATATCCAAATCCAAAGATTAAGAGCCAGGATCAAGCTTCCAGAAAGAAACGACCAGATGGACGGACCAGGAGAAGCCACGCGCCAAAGCGCGTGGCCAGCCGCCGCCATAAGGCCGCGGAAACGCGGCCAAAGCCGCGTTTCGGCGGCAATCCAGTGTTATCTGGGGACCCGTTTTCGTGGGAGAGTTGTGTTGGGACTCTACCTCCTTCTGCTCCTATAAATACCCCCTGCAGTGCAACCGAGAAGAGCGTCCAGAGGCAGAGCCAGAGGGCCAAATCTAGGGTTTTAGGTTTTCTTTCTTCTTCTAGTTTAGATTTTCTTTTCTCTTTTGTAATTTCTATTTTTCCTTTTTGTAAACTGAGAGGAGATGATGTTCTCATGGAGGAAGGAGATCTACTTGTACTGAGGGTGACAATCGGTGTAAGTTTTGCTTTTCCGCCATTGTTAAATAAATCGAATCGAGGTTCGTTCTTTTTTATTATGTTATGTTCTTTTATTCTTGTTGATTCTTGTGTATCTCAGTTTTTGTTTTCTTCTATTTTGTTTCTCTCTAATGTTTTGTGAACCATGAGATCCAATTGCTTCGAGACTGCCTAGCCGAAGAAGAGTCCTTGATGGCTTATGGAGATGAATAATCCTTCGTGAGTTTGTCTTTTATTTTCGTAGTGTAGATTGTGAAGGTGAACGATCCTATACGCCATACTTGTACGCCTTCCAAGAAAAGGTAAGTCGTCGCAACGGTTCAACGGTAAACAAACTGAAGAGGTAGGTATGTGTTTTTTTAGTTTTCTTTCTTTTATTTCTTTAGTTTAGATCTAGATCTCCATCTCTCTCAAATTTACTTTTCACCTTCTCATTGTAAATATCATATTCCATTGTAAATAATAAAAGAAAATAATTTTTAGAGAATCTTACTTAAACGCTTCCATCGCTAGTCCCTTCCTGAGGATCACGACCCGCATAGCCACTGCTACCGCGGATTCGAATTGAGAACCTTGCACAACTTGTTCTAAATCTAATATTATTTATTTTTTGTGCAAGTAAAAACTCAATCAAAACATTGACGCCGTTGCCGGGGAGGGACGGTAAGTTTTTCTCTAAAAATAAAAAAAATTTAACTAATTCTTTTATTCTTTCTGTTTGCAGGTTTGGAGAACAGGGAAACTGACAGCAGAAGTGGACATATAGCAACTCTGTGCCTCTGCCCTCGAAGGCAGAGCACAAGAGCCTACTTCAGAGCCGCGGAAACGCGGCAATTGCCGCGAAACCGCGGCCTGAGTAGTTCCCTACTGATCCATCTTTTTGCAGGTTACTGAAAATTGCAATATCTGTCTACTGCTCTGTTAAACTTTGTTCTGTGATAACCCTGCTTACTGCTAATTAATCAACAGTAAAATACTTGTTGTTAAAGATAAAAATTGATTAGACGTTTGCATATTAGGCACGTGTCTTTTCAATTCCTTTATTTTTACTGTTGAAGAGTGCTGGAGCAAGGTACGTTCGCATTGCATGTAGAATAGGACTCATCTCTTGGTTGATTTTCATGCTTTGAGTGAATCTTATTTACATATCTTGTACACTTGCACAAAATTATCTTAAGGACACTAACCCATAACAAGATAAGGTGGGGATTTAATCACCCTTCCTTGGCCCAAAAATCATATTCCAAGCACTCACAACCCTAACCCTAATTAAAAATTGACTAGACGTTGGCCCTAGGACTTCTCGGACTCAATTCGAAGATTATCCTAAGGGGGAACGGTGCTGGAAGTTGACTCCTGCCAAATCAGTGTCTAGGAAGGGGATTGAGGGCCGAAAGCTCGAAGATTGGTGGTTATTTAATTAAGGAACGTCTTTGACGGAAAACCTCCCACCAATCTTGCCCTGACCTGGCTGATTATCTTGTGGTCAAAGTCTGCACCCTACCTCCCGTGGACAGTCTAATCAGTTAGGAGTCGTCTAGGTCATAGGTCTACCCTAACTTAGGTTAGAATTTTTCTTTTTGTTTGTTTATTTGTTTGTTTTCTTTTTCTTTTGTTTGTTTTGTGTGATATGGCATATAATAATAATTTTTCCAACTTTAATCCATATTACACACCTAACTCTTTTTCGGACATTACCAACCTGGCATATCATAACTTTGATCAATCTAGTATGCCAGAATGGTCTTATCCGAATGATTATAACTCATACCCCCATTTATGACCATAATTTTCATACTTTCAACTCTTCACAGAGTTCATGGGGTTTCGCTTCCCCCGAGTCCAATTTTCAACCGATTTGTCCTCCGTCTCCACCTTGTCCACAATATTCCCAAGAGTCATACTCTGATCCACCCATTCAGAATAGAATACCATCTATCAGGGAAATGATAAGTATGCATGAGTCCAAGCAACAACCACCATCAATCTTAGACATGATGATGCGTGAGTCCACCGACTCACAACTTCATCACGACAACATGTCCTTTTTTCAAGTCCAATCACAAAAGAGGCTTGAAGCCATGACTCAGGCTAGATTAGCTCGTGAGCAGGAAATAGATATGATGGTTCAATCTTTGCGTTCTCACTGTCCGGCCAATTCTGACATCGCTAACCAATCTCTTAGAGCCGACGAACCCAGTTGCTTTGGACAACAAGATTCTAATTCAGTACCATCATTTGAACTTGCCAAAACTTCAAATTTTGCAAGTTTTTTCTTTCCTGAAATAGAACTTGAGCATGAATATGATCATGATCTTCCACTTGGTGATTCAATTCTACTTCCTGATTCAATAATGACTCCGGTGTCTCCACCTGATTTTACTTTTCCTGAGTCAACATTGGATCCTGTGCCAATTCATCATGAAATTGAGTCGCCCATTTTTTATGATCATGTTGAACTTGACCAATTGTGCAATTTTGAAAGTCCCATGGATAAATTGGCAAGTTCTCATTTTTATAACATTGACCCAATGAGATATGTGACCTAGATTCTCAAATCTGTGATCAAGTTCAAATTCCCGAATCATTATTGACTCATGTTTTGTTACCCGACTTAGGTAATCTTTTAGAGTCAGTTTTGATTCCCACACCTATCATTCCTGAACTTGAATCACCAATATTGAGTCACATTCCATTGTGGGAAGATTATTGTGGACTTGAGCTTCAACTTATTGATTTGGACCCACTTCCTGAACCTAGCCCGACTCCTGAACCCTTACTTGATTTAAGTTTCTTTCCTGAGTCGGTATTCGTTCCCGTACTTCCCACGTCCAAGTCAATCATTTCATCTTTTCATACTCCATTTTGGGACAAGAAGGTTAACACAATTGACTCTGAATATAATTATGAATTATGGAAATTTGATGGGGTGGAATTATTAAAAAATGTTCATACAGACATAATTTTAGTGGGTTATACAAAAAAGATTTCTGGTGGGTTCCTCCGAATTCCACGAAAAGTAGATTGGGCCACATTTCGTGGACCAATTAGACCACCACCGGAACCACCACCTTAAGGTAACTTCTGTCTTCCTTGTTCTTTTTCATGCATACATGCATTCATTCATACATTGAGGACAATGCATGAGATAAGTGCGGGGGTAGGCTTTACTAACATACTAACATAGGTAGAAACTAACAAAAATTTGCTAATATAAAAAAAAATTTATAAAAAGGATAATATTTTGACTTATCTTTTGGAAGAAATCTAAGTTAGTTTTAAGAATTAGGAAAATCATGATTAGGATTTCTAAAACTTGGTCAAAATAAATAAATTGTTGAATTTTTAGGTATAGGAGGAGAAATTGAATAAGTAATTAGTCTTGATTTTTACATTAATGAAATGTGCATACCTAATGCATATCTAGGATTCTAAGACAAAGACCCTTGTGCCTCATAAAAAAATATATGTAATATATATCACTAATTAAGCTGGATACATGTGCCTCAAGAAGCATAAGTATTCAAGCCTAAAGGTGAGGTTTTAAAAAAAAAAATAAAGCCCTTAATTTTGTGGCCTAGTTCACTCGAATTTGAGTCCGCGGGGTGTTTTCTCACCTGGTGCCCTAAAGCCTACCGGTTTGGGAACCACCGATTTTAAGTTCGCTACATGGGTGGATTAGAAAGCCTAAGAAAATTAGAAAAATTATATATGTATTAACACATCTAATAGTCAATTAGTTAGGTATGAGGGCCTCAAGAAGCCTTCATGCTTACACGAAAGAAAATTAGATGAGTTATACATATTATTATTAAAAAAAAGAAAAAAAAAAAATAATATATATATATATAATAATAATAATAATAAAGAGGCATGAGAGTCCAAGTTAAGGAATTCCTAGTAAAAATTCAAAAGGATGCATATGATTTAGGGTAACGAAAAAGACTATACAAACATTCAATTTTGATCCTTACCTAAAATAAATAACAATTCAATTTATTAAGACTAAGTTTAAGAATGAATAAAAATGATAATCCTAAAACTTATAGACTACTTAGTCTCTTCAAATATAATTCGAATATTCTCCTTTTTATGGATTTTGTGGGTGTAATCCGCTGAAAACCCTCACGAGACAACACTCGTCCTCTAGGGTAACCTAGAGGTTTAATGGCTTGTTGCACGTGCTAAGTGCAACCGTGATTCCTACGAAAGTGAGTTAGGTTAGATTAATTTTTTTTTTCTTTTTCTCTTTGATTTTTACTCGAGGACAAGCAAAAGATAAGTGTGGGGGTGTGATTGGTAGTGAAAAGTGCATTTTTATCATTATATTTACCATCACATTTTCATATTTATTCATATAATTCTGCACATTTATTAATATTTTGTGATTTATTGTGTGCAGGCCTTGAGTTCTTATTTTAATAATAAATAAAGCCTAAAAGAAGCCCAAAAGCCCATATTCAAGCCCAAGTGCAAAAGTGCAAATATCAATTGTCAAAAGTGCAAATACACAAGGGCTAAAGTTGCAAATACAAAGAAGATGGAAGGATAGACTTCTATCCAACGCTAAACACTTGCAGATGAGGATAAAAGCCAAAGAAGGAGAATTTAAGATCACAAATTCGTGGATAAAAGATTTGGGTCTAGGTAACTTGATTCCCAAGTTATATCCAAATCCAAAGATTAAGAGCCAGGATCAAGCTTCCAGAAAGAAACGACTAGATGGACGGACCAGGAGAAGCCACGCGCCAAAGCGCGTGGCCAGCCGCCACCATAAGGCTGCGGAAACGCGGCCAAAGCCGCGTTTCCGCGGCAATCCAGTGTTATCTGGGGACCCGTTTTCGTGGAGAGTTGTGTTGGGACTCTACCTCCTTCTGCTCCTATAAATACCCCCTGCAGTGCAACCGAGAAGAGCGTCCAGAGGCAGAGCCAGAGGGCCAAATCTAGGGTTTTAGGTTTTCTTTCTTCTTCTAGTTTAGATTTT
This sequence comes from Agave tequilana, assembly GCA_038442645.1. Taxonomy (NCBI): domain Eukaryota; kingdom Viridiplantae; phylum Streptophyta; class Magnoliopsida; order Asparagales; family Asparagaceae; genus Agave; species Agave tequilana. The sequence goes on from JAVJIF010020993.1 coordinate 45,485, forward strand.
CTTTTCTCTTTTGTAATTTCTATTTTTTCCTTTTCGTAAACTGAGAGGAGATGATGTTCTCATGGAGGAAGGAGATCTACTTGTACTGAGGGTGACAATCGGTGTAAGTTTTGCTTTTCCGCCATTGTTAAATAAATCGAATCGAGGTTCATTTTTTTTTATTATGTTATGTTCTTTTATTCTTGTTGATTCTTGTGTATCTCAGTTTTTGTTTTCTTCTATTTTGTTTCTCTCTAATGTTTTGTGAACCATGAGATCCAATTGCTTCGAGACTGCCTAGCCGAAGAAGAGCCATTGATGGCCTATGGTGATGAATAATCCTTCGTGAGTTTGTCTTTTATTTTCGTAGTGTAGATTGTGAAGGTGAACGATCCTATACGCCATACTTGTACGCCTTCCAAGAAAAGGTAAGTCGTCGTAACGGTTCAACGGTAAACAAACTGAAGAGGTAGGTATGTGTTTTTTAGTTTTCTTTTTTTATTTCTTTAGTTTAGATCTAGATCTCCATCTCTCTCAAATTTACTTTTCACCTTCTCATTGTAAATATCATATTCCATTGTAAATAATAAAAGAAAATAATTTTTAGAGAATCTTACTTAAACGCTTCCATCGCTAGTCCCTCCCTGAGGATCACGACCCGCATAGCCACTGCTACCGCGGATTCGAATTGAGAACCTTGCACAACTTGTTCTAAATCTAATATTATTTATTTCGTGTGCAGGTAAAAACTCAATCAAAATAACTTTCTATTGTCGATACATCCAGCATAATCTGAATCTGTGTATCCAATCAGCTGCAACTGATCAGATTTCATGTAGTCTTCTATGGATATCGCATTACCTTCTTGATAGTCTTTCAGAGATCAATCCCATGATTGATCAAGTTTCTGTCAAGTTTCTCAACGGTATATGCTATGTCTAATAGGTACAAACTTGAGCATACATCAGACTTGAAAAACACCTAGAGGGGGGTGAATAGGTGTAAGTGCTAATCTAGAACTAAATGCAAAACTAAATGCGAAAGCTAATACAAATTTTGCAACACACTTAATACGACACACAAGTGTAGCCGAATTCCCCGTGAAGGGCTCTGGACTAACTCCTCTTGATTCCGCTTGAATGGGTTGAGGTGCTATGTGAAGCTCTTGTGGTTAAGTACAAGTGAGGCACACACAAACAACCAAGTATATAAGAGATATACAATATGAAATATGCAAGGCACAACACAAGCAAATAGATATGAATGAATGAATGATACTTTGCACAAAATAAAGAGAGAGTAAGAGTAGAGAGACAATGGATCAATCGCAAAGACAATGATATGTTTCGAGGTTCGAGCACCCAGCTCTACATCCCCGCCTACACCACCGTGTAGGATTTCCAATCCACTATCTCCCACCGAGGAAACCTCTATCGAAGAGGATTTGTTACAACTCTAGGAGTACCAAACTCCTCTCTCAACAACAACCTCCACCGAGGCCAAACAACAACCAACACCTCTACCGAAGAGGGTTACAATCACCAACTCCACCTCTCACTAGAGGGAGCAAACAACAACCAACTCCACCTCTCACTAGAGGGAGCAAACCACAATCCTCAACCTCTACCGAAGAGGGAGAAACCCAATCAAAGCAAGGGTTTTACAACAAGTGGTTACAAAGACCACAAACTCTCTTTCTTTCCTCTTTTCCACAAAACAAGATCCTAAATAGATTAGGATAGAAAATAGCTCAAGTGTGAAAAACTAGGTGTTTGGAAAACAATAACTCAAAGAAAAATCCTTGGAAAACTCTTGCAAAAGATAGAAAATGAAAGCCAAGACAAATCTCCCAAAATTCTCTTTTCTTTGATTTTTCCAAAAACCTAAAACAATTAAGATTGGAAGTTTAAAGCCCAAAAACACTTTTAAAAACTTGTTTTAAACTCAGGGAAACTGGGAATTTTTCTCTTGTAAAAACCTTGGCCAAAAACCCAAGAGAGTGGGGTTTATATAGGCCAAACCAGAAACTACCTGTTAGGCTGATGTGGCAGCCTGACAGGCTACCGGTCGGCAGGCCCGGCCGACCGCCAACGGTCAGAAATGTGACCGTTGGGGGAATCCGGTCGACCCAAACAAACAGAGAGCTCTGCTCTCAGGTCCGGTCGACCTCATGGGTCGACCGTCCCTGTGTCTGTCAAACGTGCACAGGCTTGTGCACGTCAGTCGACCCCAGGGGTCGACCGGCCTTAGGTGCGGTCGACCCGTGCGGTCGGCCGACCTGGCCTGACAGCCACTGTTCAGGACAGAAAAACATAAGTTAAAATATTTTAGAAAATCTTTTATATCTTCTAAAAATCCCTTAAAAATTGTTTTATCATTTTACTTTGATAAACAAACTTGTGATAAAAATTTCAAGACATATATCAACATATTCAATCATTTTTGTGTCTTGCAAGTTTTATCAAAAACCAACACTTGTATTTTTATCAAACTTAGATTTTTTCAATACATGAATAGGAAAGTCAAAATAAGTTTGTTCTAAAAGTTAAGCATGCATGTATAGAATGAAACAACTATACATATATCAATTTAAAACTTGTTTTGATCAACTATTCATGAAAACCAAAAACCAAATATAAAACGTGTGTGTTTGTGCACTTGAGCATATCAACTATACTAAGCTTTACAAATGGATCTAAACACACTATCTAAACTAGAATACCTAAGTCTTCTTGATGATCTTCATCTTCAAGTTGACTTGCTCCAAACTCCGTCCATGGGTTAGGCAATGTGTGATCTTGAAGCTTAAGCCCTGGAATCACTTGTGAAGCTTTCAAACACCTCTTGTTGAAGCAATCACCAAACTAACATCTTGTTAAAGATCTGAAAGTAAAATCACAAGAATATTAGTAAACATAACTACATGAGTTAATCATCATCAAAACTAGAGTGGAAGGCCTTTGGGCCAACAATCTCCCCCTTTTTGATGTTGACAAAACTCATGGAGTTATATATGCATGGATTAAAGTTAAGCTTCAAAGAAGCTCCCCCTTAACTCATGCATAAACAAATAATCATAAATATGCAATGCATCAACATGCATAAACCAAATAAACATGTTCTAGATGCTCTAGATACCAATTACATTAACAAAAACACTAGATGCTCTAGATACCAATTAAACTTAATATATGCAAAACATAAATATGCATATAAAACACAAATCTTTCTCCCCCTTTTTGTCAATCATCAACAAAGGGGTAATAAACAAAATCAAAACATAAACAAATTCTTCTATCAACAAAACATGATCTAGACACCAATAAAATGTGAAAGGTGCTCTTGATACCAATTTAAACGAATAAAACTTTTCCTTTTTTTTTTAAAAAAAATAAATGCATACAAAGACATGCATATAAATCCAAATCCTTTTCCCCCTTTTTGTCTAAAACACAAATGATGTAAATAAGGGGTAAATAACAAATCATAAGATGTACACTCAATTAAGATACCAAATGAAACATATATGTCAATGAAGTACATCTTGATATCAATTGAAAGTGAACATAAAACAATCAATAAGTGATATATGCGATATACATTCATGAAGAGGAAGACGCTAAGTTAGCTTCCCTACACATATGCATTACATGAGGAATGGATGATAAGCCCCAATTCACATAACACATATTATGTAATGCATAAGGAGAGATGTGAAGCTCCCCCTACACACGTGTATCACATAAAGAAGAGTTTATCAAGCTCCTCAATACAAGATACACTCAACATGAATCTATATGTAGAAGAGATGTTAAGCTCTCCTTGCATATAGTCAATACAAATCAAAACTTTTATATTTATTTTTTAAAAAATAAAATTTTGAGATACCAATTTTAAAACATATTCAAATGAACATCTTGATATCAAAAGATAGTATTTTTCTTTTTAAGCCATATAAACAATTTTGATTGTGATATCATATGCTTAAAAATAAACATCAAATTTCCAATCATAAAGTGTGGGAGTGAAAATCAAATACCAATTGAAATATGAAAGTCAAATTTTCTCTCCCTTTATGAAATACAAACTCAAATTATGCGTAGGCTTGAAATAAGATACCAATTGAAAACTAAATCAATTGAGACAAAGTTGAAGCTCAAGCTTAGCATAAACAAAACTTGTGCTTAAGATATAGGAATATAATAAGCACAAATCAAGCATATATGTATGAAAAATTAGATACCAATAGAAATTGTTACCATTGAAGTGTAAGCATACATACATAAACACATATGAGTATACAAAAGGATCAAATTGATACCAATTGAAAGAATCCAATGATACCAATTGAAATAACAATAAGTTCAAGTGTATATCTCATATTCCTATACCTCCCAATCATGGTTCAAGTTTTAAATGATTTTCATTTTAAGGCATACAAGAACATGATCTCCCATCCATCCGCCCTTTTATGGTAGGGTTTTCAAAAATAGATTTGAAAGTGTAGTTTGTTTGAAAAACACTACCAAAATGAAGAATACGAACTAGTCAAAATGGAAAAACTTGTTAACTAGTACGGAATCCTTCAAGCAAGGAATAAACTAAAAAATAATTTTCATAAAACGCATGTAAATCACATAGCACTTAGAAACACTCAATATTCAATAAAGTTCATACATGCTCATGAAAAACATACTCATGAGAAATAATTTTTAAAATGGTGAGTGTACAAGTAATGTGTGACATGGCATTATGAAATTTCCAATTAAGCTCAAAATTCCTTGAAACAATGAAAGTCATCAAAACTATTTAATCTTCAAGGTATAGTATGTCTTATACAAACTAAGGTATACATATATATCCAAACACAACGAGTCCACAAAATATATGCATTAAGGCACGTGGCTCAAAAAGGATGTATATGTATAATAATAATTTGGATAAAATGGACATATACATGAAGTTAAACATAGATACATGAAAACATAAAAAGCTAAATTTTTATTAAAACAAATTTCATTTCAAGGCATATGTATGTTTTGTTAAACATAAAGTATACATACATATCCCTAAACACAATTGAGTCCATATATAGATTTGCATGAAAGGCAAATGACTCAAGGGGTATACATGTATATCTAAAAGTTTGGCAAAAATACACATATACATGAGATGAAAACTCATAATCATAAAACAAATTCAAAAATAGGAATACAAGTTTAAATGCATGAATCATCAAAACTAAACTATACTAACACATCTAATGGGAACAAATAAGCATTCAAGCCCAAACATGTATAGAGTTATTTGTGGCCCACTATATGCACAAGTATATACCTAGTATTAATGAAAACTAACATCTAAACAAGTAATCTTAACATGAAGCATCAAAACACGATAAAAATCAACATGATAAACATAAACATGACTATTTGAATATCCACATGTTATTAGATTTATGATGTACATGATAGCTAATCAAATACGAAAGCACAAAATAATAATTCATATTAAACATGGGTGTCTCAAATACTATACATGTATGTCAAGAATCTAATTAACATGGCATTTTCATACTAATCACTAAGCAATGAAACATGCTATAAACAATGAATATTAAAAGTATGAAAACAATAAATAGGAGTTAGGAATCGTTACCAAAACCTATGAGGCAACTCTCCTTGTCTCCAAAACATGGTGGTCTTCTCCACCAAACATCCCTTGAAAGTGATGCATCCAATTGATTTCCATGAAGCTCGGAACGCATCTACTCCAAGGTGTCATCACTCTCACGTCATGTGAGAGCCCACACCTACATCAAAAATAATAGGAGGGGTGGTCTTTGGTACCCATACCTTTTTGGGTCCATGGGGGTTAGTCCCTTCTCTAACCCAAATAAATTTATTTGCTAAATTAGAAACATGTATACGATCATAGCAAAATTTAGCAAGGTGGCCCTTACGTCCATAATGTATACAAGTGTACACATGAGCATACATGTGGTGATGGTATCCGTGAGGAGCATGTGTATGCCGTGATGGGTGTGCATGCATAATAGGAACTTGTTTCTTTCGAAACAAAGTTTCCAAACGTGTATGGCTCTTGGCACATTGGCTCAAAATGGAGCCCAAATAATCTACACTCTTCTTAAGCATGGATATATCATCATTGATCCTAGAAGAAGAGGTACATGCAATAGGTAGACTAGATGAAGAAGCTACATTAGCATGGCAAACATGTGCATCTATTTTATTTTGCAAAACATCATTTTTCTTTAAACAATTTTCTAAATCCTTTGAAATGGAATCAATTTTATTTTCAAAAAATTATTTTCTTTTACAACAAATTCAATTTTTGAAGACAAAACTTTATTTTTCTTCAAAACATCATTACAATCATTTTATTTTTCAACAAATCATTTTCTTTTAATGCAAGTTCCAGTTGAGATTTCAATGAATCCCTATCATTAGAAATCTCCTCTTTCTCTTGCAAACAACATTAAGTCTAGAATGCAAACTCTTATTTTCATTTTCAAGTCCTAGACTTTTCTTTTTCAAATTTTATATTTTTCTATTAGTTTTCACAAACAATAGAAAGTTCTTCATTTAAAGCATGGGCATCATAATTATCACATGAAGAACTAGAACAATCATCACTATCTAAGTGGGTTTCCGATTGTACCTCAAGGGAGTCATTCCCTTGGACCATTAAGCATTGTGAATCGGATTCTCCACTAGATTCCTCCTCTTGGATTTGCACTTGAAGCTCGGAGGTGGTGGTTGTGATTGTCAACATGTTCCATACTGCAAAGGCGGAATCAAAGTTAGAAACATATAAAAGATATTCTTTTGTAATGTGCTTCTAATAGCCTCTAGGGCTTGTGCATTAGCCCCTATATGATCACCATTACCAAGATAGCATTTCTTGGTAGCGGCAAGGAAGACATGCAAGCCTAGGGTCTTTAGGTACATGGACATCCTATATTTCCAAACAACAATGTTGGAAGGGTCAAAGCTAGGTGGGATCATGAAGTCCATGGTATAAACTATATGTGTGCAAGCAAGCAAATGCAAACAATAGATTAGCAAGCAAAGGATCTCACTCCTAGGATGTTAAGCCTAATATCAGGAGCACTAGCTCTAATACCAATTGAAAAAAACCTAGAGGGGGGTGAATAGGTGTAAGTGCTAATCTAGAACTAAATACAAAACTAAATGCGGAAGCTAATACAAATTTTGCAACACACTTAATACAACGCACAAGTGTAGCCGAATTCCCCGTGAAGGGCTCTGGACTAACTCCTCTTGATTCCCCTTGAATGGGTTGAGGTGCTATGTGAAGCTCTTGTTGTTAAGTACAAGTGAGGCACACACAAACAACTAAGCATAAGAGATATACAATATGAAATATGCAAGGCACAACACAAGCAAATAGATATGAATGAATGAATGATGCTTTGCACAAAATAAAGAGAGAGTAAGAGTTAGAGAGACAATGGATCAATCGCAAAGACAATGATATGTTTCGAGGTTCGAGCACCCAGCTCTACATTCCCGCCTACACCACCGTGTAGGATTTCTAATCTACTCTCCCACCGAGGGAACCTCTACCGAAGAGGATTTGTTACAACTCTAGGAGTACCAAACTCCTCTCTCAACAACAACCTCCACCGAGGCCAAACAACAACCAACACCTCTACCGAAGAGGGTTACAATCACCAACTCCACCTCTCACTAGAGGGAGCAAACAACAACCAACTCCACCTCTCACTAGAGGGAGCAAACCACAATCCTCAACCTCTACCGAAGAGGGAGCAACCCAATCAAAGCAAGGGTTTTACAACAAGTGGTTACAAAGACCACAAACTCTCTTTCTTTCCTCTTTTCCACAAAACAAGATCCTAAATAGATTAGGATAGAAGATAGCTCAAGTGTGAAAAACTAGGTGTTTGGAAAACAATAACTCAAAGAAAAAATCCTTGGGAAAACTCTTGCAAAAGATAGAAAATGAAAGCCAAGACAAATCTCCCAAAATTCTCTTTTCTTTGATTTTTCCAAAAACCTAAAACAATTAAGATTGGAAGTTTAAAGCCCAAAAACACTTTTAAAAACTTGTTTTAAACTCAGGAAAACTGGGAATTTTTCTCTTGTAAAAACCTTGGCCAAAAACCAAGAGAGTGGGGTTTATATAGGCCAAACCAGAAACTAGCCGTTAGGCTGATGTGGCAGCCTGACAGGCTACCGATCGGCCGGCCCGGCCGACCGCCAACGGTCAGAAATGTGACCGTTGGGGGAATCCGGTCGACCGCTCGGTTTACCCAAACAAACAGAGAGCTCTGCTCTCAGGTCCGGTCGACCTCATGGGCGACCGTCCCTGTGTCTGCCAAACGTGCACAGGCTTGTGCACGTCAGTCGACCCCAGGGGTCGACCGGCCTTAGGTGCGGTCGACCCGTGCGGTCGGCCGACCTGGCCTGACAGCCACTGTTCAGGACAGAAAAACATAAGTTAAAAATTTTAGAAAATCTTATCTCTTCTAAAAATCCCTTAAAAATTGTTTTATCATTTTACTTTGATAAACAAACTTGTGATAAAAATTTCAAGACATATAAAAATATTTCAATCATTTTTGTGTCTTGCAAGTTTTATCAAAACCAACACTTGTATTTTTATCAAACTTGGATTTTTTCAATACATGAATAGGAAAGTCAAAATAAGTTTGTTCTAAAAGTTAAGCATGCATGTATAGAATGAAACAACTATACATATATCAATTTAAAACTTGTTTTGATCAACTATTCATGAAAATCAAAAACCAAACATAAAACGTGTGTGTTTGTGCACTTGAGCATATCAACTATACTAAGCTTTACAAATGGATCTAAACACACTATCTAAACTAGGATACCTAAGTCTTCTTGATGATCTTCATCTTCAAGTTGACTTGCTCCAAACTCCGTTCATGGGCTAGGCAATGTGTGATCTTGAAGTTTAAGCCCTGGAATCACTTGTGAAGCTTCCAAACACCTCTTGTTGAAGCAATCACCAAACTAACATCTTGTTAAAAGATCTGAAACTAAAATCACAAGAATATTAGTAAACATAACTACATGAGTTAATCATCATCAAAACTAGAGTGGAAGGCCTTTGGGCCAACAAGACTTCCAACAGCCAATGCATATGGAATGTCTTTCATTTTCTCTTTCTGTAGATCGTTCTTGAGACATTAGAGTAAACTCAACTTATCTCCCTTAGAGCAATTCTTCATGCCACATCTATCTAGCACCTTATCGATATAGGGCTTTTGTGATAAACCTAATATTCCACGTGTCCTGTCACGTTGAATCTGGATGCCTATCACAAAAGAAGTTTCTCCAAGATCTTTTATCTCAAAGTTCTTTGAGAGAAGACTCTTAGTGTCAAGTAAAAGAACCATATCATTACTTGCTAGTAGAATGTCATCCATATATAGCACAAGAAATATAAGTCTATTCTCTTTAAATTTATGGTAAATATATTGATCAACTATATTTTCCTTAAAATCAAAAATCGGATATTACTTGATCAAATTTCAAAATTATTGACGGGATGCTTGCTTTAAACCATAAATGAATTCTTTATTTGCAAACCAAATAATATGAAACTTTCACTTTAAAACTTTCTAGTTGCACCATACAGATTTCCTTCTTAATGCTACCATTAAGAAAGGCAATCTTAACATCCATTTGGTATAACTCCAGGTCAAAGTAAGCCACCAGTGTCATAATAATAATCCTAAAAGGATGCTTCATGAAAAAAACCAGGGAGAAAGTCTCCTTATAGTCAATGTCTTCTCTTTGAGTGAATCCCTTTGTGACAAGATGTGCCTTATATCTTTCGATATTGCCTTTCGAATCCCGCTTGGTTTTGAATACTCATTTATAACCAATCGGTTTCTTTCCTTCAGGCAACTCTACTAACTCCCAAACATCATTATCCTTTATTGATTTTAACTCATCTTTCATGGCATTTGACCACTTAGTGGAGTGAATGTTGAGTTTGGCCTCATTTAAGGATGCGGGGTCATCCTCTAGCCTTATGTCAAACTCATGCTATTGGAGATAAACTATATATATTCATTTGCAATGACTGATCTCCTCTCCCTAGTTGATCTCCTAGGCACTGTGGTTGAGAATTTTCAATTTCTACCTTACCAGCATGATTTACTTCAGGATGAACTATATATGTATCTTGTAAGGATGTAACTGTATTTTCATCTTGAAGTGGAACAACTACTTTATCATTTGGAACAATTGTCATGGGTATAACAATATGTTCTTTCTTAAATATGAAATCTTTATGTAGTTGACTCCCACTGTTCTGAATATTCTCAAAAAATTTAGCAATCCATCTTTATTTTCTTAGTGGAGGGACAATAAAACTTAAAGCCTTTATACCTCTCAGAATACCCTACGAATAAACAGCTAACTGCCCTTGAGTTCAACTTCTTCTCATATGGTATATATAGCTGAGCTTCCGCTGGACAACCCCAAACATGTAGATGCCTAATACTGAGAGATTTCCTAGTCCATAACTCATATAGGGTTTTAGTTACTATTTTATTAGGTACTCTATTAAGGAGGTGACAACCATCTTTAAGGCTTCACTATATAAGGACTTTGATAGAATAGTGTGAGCTATCATACTCCCAACCGTATCCTTTAGTGTGTGATTTTATCTCTCAGCAATACCATTTTGACGAGGTGTCCCTGATATGGTGTACTAAGCGATAATACCACTCTTTCAGAAATTGACAAATGATTCTGGACATTTACCTGATTCGTCATATCTGTCATAGTACTCACCACCATGATTAGATCTAACGGTTTTAAACATGTCCAATGATTGGGATTTCTCATGGAACAAGTGTAGGTACCTATAACGAGAGTAATTGTCTGTAAATGTGATGAAATATTCATGACCATTCCAAGAAGCTGTAGGGAATGGACCACAAATGTCTGTATACACCAAATTAAGATACCTGAAATTTGTTTAGTACCAAACTTTCTAATGTTCTTTAATTAATTTTTGCTTAGTGCCTATGCTATTCACATATAGAGATTCAGTATATAAAGTATGAAGTTTCAATTTATATAGCCATCAATCAGAATTCTAATACCAACAACTTTAGGTTAGAAAGTAGACTAAGCATTTCATTATCAAGAGTGACAGTAAAACTAGATCTGTCTAACAAATGAAATAGAAATATGATTCCGCCTAAAAGGATGGTACATATAAAGTCTCATCCAAATCTAAAACCAAAAATCAGAATCTAATTTAAGCCTACAAACTCCAATAGCTTTAATTGCAACTTTATTTCCATCACCCATGTATACGTATCGCTCAGCTGGGCTGGGCTTCCTTTGGGTTTGGAAGTTTCGCATTGAATCACTTATGTGAATTATCTATTTACAGTTTATAAAGTGGCACTAAAGCTAAATTAATCTCAAAACAAATATAAATATGAGATATACCCGCTAAATAGCCATTTCTGATACTTTATTCATTCCTACTTGATGTGGCTTACTTTCTTACAGAAGAAGTATGCAATGACCTTAGGCTACTTTTTCTGCAATTTTGCCACTTAGGATCAGCCACTGTAGTAGTGTTTATGTTCCTCCCTTTAGTTTCACTTTTCTTCTTATTAGAAGTTTACCCTGGATGCTAAGTGAGCACTGACATTATCAGGCATAGCACTTCTAATAGTTATAGGAATAGTGTACTTTATGACCATTAGACACATCTTATAAGATCTCTCCCACTTATCATAATTGACCTTTTCTTTACTGAACTTTTATTAGTGATAGTAGAGATCCATCAATCTTTAAGATGTACTCTAGGTGCATGAATTCAAAAACGATCATTTACGTGATCTTACCACTTCTTAAAGTTTGTACCATTCAATTTAAACTACATAAGTGTACAATTTCTCATCAGTTTAACATAAACATTACATTTAATAAAATTCTACTGTAATAGTCATAAAAAAATGAATTTCAGAAAATGCAACCAGTCTAACCGATAGAGTTGCCGGTTAAACTTTCAGAACAAGTTGTGTCTCTATATGCAAACATTGTACTGGCCCAATATAGATATCCTAAAGTCTAGGTCCTACGTAAGAGAACAGTCTTTCTTTGGGCCGACAGTCACTTTATAGGATTGGTCCCAAAGTTTAAGTAATCTATATTAGCCATATAATATATGTAATGACCCGGTCATAATGACAACCTTCCTTTGGGCCGATTGCCACACGCATGAGCCATACAAATTTATGCATCTGGATCTTATTCCGCCATCGGACTAGTTGATGAGGGTAATGCAATATGGGCTAATAGTGTGTCAACCTTCCTTTGGGCCGATTACCACACATCAAGGTTCTCCCACTTGCATTACCCACATCAAGTATCCGACGCCGTACATAATTCGGCCAAACAATAGTCTTCCTTTGGGCCGGCTATTATCCGCATGAACTACATACGCAATTAAATAAGCTCTTTTATAAATTCTTTAACTTGAATATGTATATATTTTTATCTGTGTGTTATCAACTATAGTAAACATCAATATTCATTATGTTAGATAATATAAGCAATAATATAAATATTGATGAAGCGGAAGCATGTAAGGGTACACATAACGATGATAAACAAATATTTTAATGCCTTCTTTATGTTAAGTAACTACTGTTTTGTCATGTATAGTTCTTTTAATATTGTAGTGCTCGTCAAGAGCTTCGAAACAGCTATTTACATGCCCAAAACAGAGGTCGGATGAGCCCGTAACGGTAATTGAAGTTTCTATTGACAAAACGGATCTGCAGTACTTATCGGGTCTGAATCATACCCGACCTGCAATGGTTAAGTTATTGGTTTTCTTTCTTATTGGGCTGGGTTTAAAAACTGAATAAAGCCCTATTAGCTTTATGTGAGATTGATTGGGATTAGATCTCTTTATTTGAGTAGAATTCTACCCGAAATACAGTTAATAGATTAGAATTCTATCTCAATTCTAAAACCCAAATCAATCTCAACCATCCCAATTGAAATTTAATAAGAGATTAATTAGGAGTAAGTTTCCTTATTAGAGTAAAATTCAATCTCTAAATTTTTAATCCTAATTAATTTCATAATCCCAAATTAAGGAAACCCTTACCCAAAAAAGAAAAAAAGAAAAGAAAAAAAATCACTGTGCACCGCCAGCCCATGGTGGTCGACGACGCGACGCCCATGCAGGGCTAGCGCTTGCTCTGTAATTCCTTTTTTTTTTTAATTCTTTAATGTGCATGCGCTGGTGCTTCCAGCGCATGCATCTAATATCCTTTTTTTTCTTGATACTTTAAGCCTGCCATGCATGCATGCAGGGGCTTCCCTGCATGCATGCGTCTAGCCACAATTTTTTTTTTTTAATAAAAATCTTTGCTACATGCAAATTGCTTGCATGCAGCCGACCAAGCAGCATGTACCCCTTTTTTTTAATCTAGAATATCACACAAATCAAATTTCATAAAAATATATACATGTTAAATTCAATAAAAAATCACTCCTTTTAACTTTTGATCCAACATATGAGACACAAAAATTTATTGAATCAAAGGAGATATTTTTATGATATTTATAGATCGAGATCATAATTTCTGTATATCCCTATGATCTGATAAAGAGGTGGCTCTGATACCAATTGTAGGATCTAAATTTATTCCATACAAGATCTACACATATACTATAAGCCTCTTTATCATGATCAAAGGGAAGGAGGGTTTTAGGCATATCACGAGGATGCCGAACATTGCACGATCTCAAAGGCGCCGGAGTTGAGGGAGAGGATTCTTCTCTCCAGCCACCAAGTTCTCTTCTTTATCCTTAGAGGAGATGAGGGGCCTCCAAGAGAGATGGTTATTGTTGTTGGTGGAGAGGAAACCCTACTCATGGTATATATAGCATCAAGAAGCCCTAGTTCAACTCATCATAGATCTAGGCCCTTGATTTATAACACGAGTTCCACACGTGTAGATGAGTCTCACATTCTAATTTAAATATACTCATGGCTAAATGTAATTGAAAACGTGTCTAGACCCAAACCATTTAGGTTTGATCAATTCTTTATTAGGTCAAACAACATAGGCTAAGTAGGCGGGTGCAAATATCCAATTGACTTGATTAGGCCCAAAATAAATTAGACTTTAAAACAAAATAAGTCTAACAATAATGACAGAGAAAGAAACTAGAAAAAAGAGGAAAAAAGAAATGAAAATGAGAACTTCGATTCTCATGTGAAATTGCTTATTAAACATTGTTTAAAATCATATCTTTATAATTTTATTATAATAATAAATAAAATTTCAAGTTGGGCAAAATTTGCAGACTAGATAAAGAGAAGAGTTATTATTGGTTTCCAAAAATTAAAACTATGGATTATTGTGACATCTTTACCTCGTAAAAGGTATCCAATTAATTAAGCCAAATTGTAGCATAGAAAGTAAATAAGCTATAGTAATTTTTTAGCTCTCTATAGAATAAAATATTCACATTTAAGATCCTAGTTGCCCCACTGTTTTGTAAATATTGATAAGAATAAAAAGGATATTGTAGGAATTAAAACCCCTAGAGATAAATAGGAAAAGACCGAAAAAATTGCAAGCTATGCTTTTTTGCTTTTTTTTATTCTACATGATATTCTTGCGTAGAGAGAAATACCAATAGTAGGCTAGTCGAGTAAATGTCCTTTTTCTTTTAACTCTATCCCTAAAAAACCATTATTCTTTAATTCTCTAACTTTCCAATTCAGATAATCTGCTTATTTTGGAAAGAAAAGAAAAAGGAAAAAAAAAACCCAAATGGTGTTTATTTTGTTTTAATATTGTACTATCCTATACTTTAGATATTTTTAGCTTATTAAAGATTAAAGCTTAAACATGCAATAAAATGAAATAAATACATTGCACGAAACAATAAGAATAAAAAAAATAACAGGTGTAAAAAGAGCTAGCATAAGAGATCAATCGTGCTAGTCACTGCTCTTAAAGATAGAGACTCGTTGTATCGCTCGAACGTTGAAAAGATCATGTCAACTAGCAGTAAAAAAATCCCTGGAATATACAAGCACACGGCGTGAGCATAAGCACGAGTCTCCAGCACATTAAAAAACGATTGCCCACTAGAGTAAAAGAAAGTTTAATTAAAAAAAAAAAGAATAAGACTCTTTGCTCAAGAGGAGGGAGAGAAGAGAATACTTCAAGTTGTGTTTAGCTTTAAAACTGAGACTCTATTATAGGTTGAATAGCATTTCAGTTAACAACTTAGGGTCTGTTTGGTTGTCGTAACTGGCCGTAATTCGTAATTGTAATTGGTAAAGTCTTTTACAATTGTAAATGAGTTACATGTATGTAAATTTTACGGTGTTGGTTTGTTTGGTAATATAAATTGTAAAGTGAGAAAGTGTATTGTACTTTACGGTGTTTGGTTGTCGTAATGTATATAAGTTGTAAGTGAAAAAGTTGACCACAAAATTAACTATTTGATGATTTTAAAAGTTTTAATACTACAAATAATATTAAAAAAATTAAATATTAAAAAATTTTAATATTAATATAAAAAATAATACAAATTTTTATGACCACAAAATTAACTGTAACTGGGCTGTAAGTGAGTGGTAACTGGGTTGCAAGTGAGTGTTAGTTGAGTTACATAAGTCTTTTACGAATTACGGTCCAAACAAACGCCGTAGTTGTAACTGGGTAGTAAGTCATTTACGAATTACGGAGTTTTACGCGAAACAAACGGCCAGCGTCGAATTTTGCGCCAACAGAAGATTTTGTTGAACTCTAGCGCGAATCTCGAGGATCTGGAAAACCGTCAGATATTTGAATTGGTCAAATGTTGAATAATTCAAAATGAAAGAAAAAAGATAAAAAAAAATATACTCGCGCTCAGGCACGTGCACGTGTCGCATCACGGCTTTCGTCATCGCTGGCGAGGCGGGACGAGTGGGAAGGATTCGACCTCAGATCCTCCTGAATGACACAAATCTCTCTCTCTCTCTCTCTCTCTCTCTATATATATATATATATATATATATATATTATATATATATATATATATATATATATATATATATATAGATAGAGAGAGAGAGAGAGACTTGTGTCCTTCCAAAAGGATTTAAGCTCGAATCTCCCCACTAAAATATAACCCTCCAACATTCGAATATAAGATTCACTCCGTTAAAATTGATCTATATTATTTCAAGTATCTAAAACCAAAAAACAAGTATTTTGAATACTTTGTTCATCCGTCAAGCGGCACAAAATGGATGGCCGAAAGTAGTGAGTTGGTTAGATTTATGTCTTCAGACATACAAATTCTCGATCGTGCCATTTGATTATGATCTAAACAACTAAAAACTCCAACAACTAATTTTTGTTGGGTTTCAAATGTTCTACCCCGTTAAACTAACCAACTCACTATTAGTCCATCCGTTTTTCTCCTACTTGATGCAGGCAAAAGGTATTAAAGATACTTGATTTTTGATTATAAATACTTGAAATAATATAGATCAACTTCAACGAAGTGGATTTGTATTCGAATGTCGGGGGTTGTATTTGTATGAAAAGGATTCGAGCTCAAATCATTTTAGAACGACACAAGTCTCTCTGTGTGTGTGCGCACGCGCGCAATCATCCCACACAGTAATATATAATATATATATATATATATATATATATATATATATATATATATATATATAATATATATATATATATATATATATAATGATATATTAAAAGCCACATATAGATTTCAAAATATTACATATCAGTAAAGCGATATTTGAACACTCACCCTGGCATGGTCATCCCTCGTGCGTCGCGCCTAGCCGGTCTCACTCGGGGCCACCTCCCACCTAGTGAGGATACCTACCGAAAGATGATAAAAATATTAAGCAAGTACATATCACAAATATGAAATATGAAATAAGCATGCATCATAATATATAAAATATTAAAAATATTACTACTAAGCATGCTCTAGAATGAATTATGTCCATTCTTTGCGAATCTCATTCACTTCATCATTCATGTATACTTTTTTATTATTATATTATAAAGATATTAAAACTAGTATCATATTTAGTTTAATATTAACAAAAATAAAAAAGTAACTTTTATGTCAAATAAGTATACATGTATTAGAATGGGATTCCATTGAGATGCAACGATCTCTCGCATAACCGCATCACATAGTATCTGCACACCAAGCTATCTGATTGACGAGGACACTAAAAGAATTAAATTATTAAGATAAATTAATAAGATATAACTTAAACATTATTAATTTTTAAAAAATATCAAATACCAAAAGAAAAATACCTTAATTAACCTCCATGTAGGATGCATACTCGTAGACCGCAAATTTTGATACTATTTGTGATAACATAACCACGGCTCTTTTCATAAAACAAATAAGAATATTAATAAAAGGTCTATATTACTAGAGCTAATGAAGTAGATATAAATATTAAACACTCACAAATTAATCATATCAACAATCTCACGTCGCGGCTCGTGATTAAAGGGTCCAACTAATATACATAGTTTGTGCGGGTCAATCAATCACACACAACATCCAATGTGAGTATAATAGAAATTAGTATGAAGTTGAATAAAAACAACAATTAAATTTTATCATAAAACTCGAATACTTACTATGTATTCAATGGTGCAATATACAAACGATCGCGCTGAAATCCTTCCATTGTATTCGCGATAAACAAAACTTTTCCCCTTTCAACCTCAGCCGAAACATCATAAACATATGCGGTACTATATAGACAGATAAAACCATGCATACTAACGATCACACATCCGATATAAAAACCTAAAACTAAAATTAAAATAATAATTAAAAAACCTAAAAATTAATTCACATAAATTAAGAAACATTAATTACTCACTTAATATATACAATGATGCATGTCGCACTTATCTCCTCTTTACTTACGAACTGCAAAATATCATTACGTTCGAGGCTTACGGAAGGACTGTATCCAAGGATAATAGGAGGTATTTCTATGTCGACGATGTCATCAATTCTCATCCTCTTTCCTAAAATATCCACTGTTCTATTTGCTTATCCACTTACATTTTTTGCTTGCAGATACTTGCATAATTTTTCCTTTGAAACGGCTAGTTGATCGATTGTTTTATGGGATGGCTCACCGCTGGGTGTGCCACAGCTTACCCTTTAGCCATTTCTTATCACGATACCATATATCATTAATCATTTGTAAATTTTTATTTAAAAATAGAACTTGTACTTTCATTTTGATAACATATCTAGGCGTGCAAAGAAAGAAGTCCTATTGGCCATGCAATAAAAGAAACAATATCACTGACATTGATCATCTCTTCGGTTAGATATGGTAGATATGCATTAAAATCCAATGGCTCTATAACTTAATTAACATTATCAGATCTAAGTGTATGACTACGAAGCACTTGATTATCACCATTGGGTTGTATGCTTTTCCGCGAGCCATAACAATTGTCATCCCATTAACTTCAGTGGCCAAATCACAGGGAAGAAATCCATCCTATAACATAAATAATAAAAATGATATTAATAAAAAAAGTCAATGACAAAATAAAGTACAAAGTAACATTACCTTGGAATTGGGATAAATTTATTGACACCGAAATTTATTGACACCGAGCAAGAATCATGCCCGGATTTACGGCGGAGGATAAGAAGGCTGCTCTTAATAGGGTGAAGGACGATACTGCTCATAATAGGATAGCAGAGGCTGAGATGACCTTTAGAGCTATTTCCCACTATCGATGTAAGCTCTGGAAGCATTTCCTTATATTTTGCTTCATTTTTCCACAATTTGGCATAAGATTTTCACCCTTTCATATACTTATTGACTGTTTAAAGCTTTCAGAGCCTCTTCTTTTTCTGTAGACCCATTAAACGCTTTCCGCAGTCTTGATAACGATGTGACACAGGCCTCCAGTTACCAAGATATACTGTCTTTCTCTCATACCTTAATTTAACAGAAAATGTGTCATCTGCACTTATAGGAATGCTTGCGTCCTTTCATACTGTATCCCGATAAGTTACTGTATGCTGGAAAATTATTGATTATCCAAAGTAACATAGCTCGAAATGTGAAAAGTTCTTGACAATATGCATCAAACACTTCTACCTTTCCTCCCACATTATCTTTAGGTCTTCAATAATAGAGGCCAAGTAAACATCTATATCATTTTCTAGCTGTCTGAGCGCTGATATCAGCAATGATATTATAAGAAACTTGTGCTTCATGCACAACCATGAAGGAAGATTATAAATAGTCAGCACAACTGGCCATGTACTATGTGTGTGTTCATGTTACTATATGAATTCATTCTATTAGCCGAAAGACCTAACTAGAGATTTTTTTGTATCACTCCCAAAATCAGAAAACTTTCTTAATCATATTTATTGTGGAGAATCAGCCAGATGCCGCAACATGCTATCAATAATCATTTCATCTGAATGTCACATCAAGCTCTTCGCATGTTATGCATTCTTAAACAAGGTTTAAATTTAGGTATTATGAAAAAATACTATAACATCTTAGCGGAGATTTTCATTTATTTTGTACCGTGACCTTTTACATACCAGACACTTCTCTCAATTTCATATTCCTTGCAGTACAAAATACAATCATTTGTGTAAGCATGTATCTTTTTATAATCTATGCTCATAGAGCACATGATTTTCTTGGCCTCGTACGTGCGATCTGGAAATTCATTTTCCTAGGAAACATATATTTCAAGGGTTTCAGTAAGGATGTAAAACTCTTATCGCTCCACCAATTCCTTCCTTCAAATTGTATAATCTCAACACTGCAGACAATTTAATGAATTTAGAACCAACATATAAAGGTTTTTCTGCATCATTCTTCAAGCTACCGAATAAGTGTGGATGATCCATAAAGTATTCATCTAAATCATGCATCATGTCTTCTAATTTATTATCCTCATCATATTCGACTTCTTCCCTTCATCACATCTTCTATCACTTAAATTAATAAGTCTATCTCTCTTGCGCTCTCATTATGGCGTATCCATCTTTTATAACTTATATCAAACTCCTAATGAATAAATGGTCCCTTAATACTTCAACAATAACTTTATCAAGACAACCATATTTTATGTACGGATAATTAATATGGTTAGGATTGTCAGCATGCTCAATAACAAAATTGATAAACTCCTCTACACCTTTTATATTCGGTACTTAACCGATTAGCACGAATCCATTTCTAATCCATCTTTACTAGATATAAAAATAAGAAATTAATTTTTGATA
>JAVJIF010020994.1:0-51166 GCA_038442645.1 Agave tequilana
AAATTTGGTCCAACTAAAGAATTGATGCTCACACACTTTTCCCATTAATGAAGTGTAATCATAAAATATTAGTAATTCAATTTCACAGTGTACTGGTACAGGATTCAATGTTAACTCCAGAATAGAGAAAAAATCTGGTAAAGATACCGGAGCATTATTGAATCAAAAAGTGAAATGGAATCACCAACATGAGGTTCAGGATCACTTTCAAGCTCAAATTCAATTTCAAGAAAATGATAACTTGCAAAAATGTTAAGAGGTTGATGTTGGTCAAGTTCAGGTTGGTATGATGAAATTGAAACTGGATTTCCAAAATGATATGATTCTTGGGTCCAATCAGTAGAGTTAGGGATAGAAGGATCAGTCAAACATTGACAAGAAAGACTTTTCTCGCTCTCATTGATCAATTCTCTCATTAGTGAGTCTAACCTACTGATAGACCATGGAGTAGAATTTTAAGACGGAATCATGTCTCCCATACTATTTGCAGTTGGTTCATCTTGAAAGGTGAGTATGGAAGTTGATTAGGAAATTGTGGTGAAAATTGTGATCCATCAGATTTTGCGATTGCTGCTCAGGACTCACGCAAGGGTTCCATACTCAAGTCTAGTATTGATGGTTGTTCATTTTGAATCAGTGAGATTGGAAAAGATGAGTAGGACTCTTGAAAGTTTGGCTGAGATGATGAGTCCAACATATTTTGAAATCATTGCAATTTTTCACAAAAGATTTTCAAACGCTCCTCTATTTCAGATTCTTTCTTCATTGGATATTCTAGAAAAGAGTATATGGAGTTTAATTTGGGAAGGATTGTGAATTGAAAAAAATTTAAAATTTGTTGTTGGGACTCAAGCATGGCTTCCATACTTCTTTTCAAATTGGATTTTCCACAGTTTGGTTGGAACAGAAAAGGAGGATATGAAGCAGAATCGAAGAATGAATATTGTGAAAATTGTGGACAAGATGGTTGAAAATTTGACTCGGGGAGGTGAATCCTGATTGGTCACTAATATTGCACATTTATTATCATATTCCATACTTATTATAGAATAAAATCTCCTTTTTCCTAATTAATGTTTAATTTATTTGCAGGCCCATTCCTAAAGGAGAGGGAAGAGAAATGAGCACAAAATCCCATCAAATTTTAATTAAGTCAGAATTAATTTAAAGCCAGTAAATCAGGGCAGATCAGGTCAAATTCAAATAGGTTGAAAACCAGTTAGAATAATTCCCTACATATCAATCGGTTGAAGCTAAGATCAAAGGCCATTTCGTCAGAATCCCGGACTTAACTGCAAATCTAGCTGAAGATAAAAGCAAGTAGCGAAGCCAGGGACTACCACAACAGGGTGTGACCACCTGGCCACACCCTGGCCGTGAAAACGCGGCTAAAGCTGCGTTTTTGCAGCTTTGTTAGGGAGTTAGGGGGAGCGTTTGCTCCCCCTATCTTCTCACGCCTCTCCCCTCTGGGTTTTTGCCTATAAAAGACAGGTTTTTTCACTATAAATGGGGACGACATGCAGAGATAGAACTTAGTCCACTTTTTCATTCTTTGTAGTGTAGGTTTTTATTTTTCTTTTCATGTAATTTCAGTTTTAATTTATATAAAATCAGAGAGATCAGAGTTTTATAGGAGAATGAGAACGAAGCTTGTGCTGAGGGTGACACCGGTGTAAGATTTTCTTCTTTTCTCTTATTGTTATAAAATCGAATCTGTAGTTTTCCTTTGTATGTACTTTATTTTTGTTCTACTTCTTCTTTACTTTTCTTCTTTTGGTACCAAATTGCTATCCAAGTGAGTCTTAAAGCATCGAAAGAGCCTTACCTTTGCGAGTGCCACTGATAGCTCATGACGATAGATTTTGAGTTTCATTCTGTATCACTTCATACTTGCAACGTCTTGATGATATAATGTGGAGGAGCGGAATCAACTCTTATGGGCTATACGTTGATTGCCTCACTTCAAGGTAACTTCATTTGGCAAAAAAGAACTTTTAGATTCTTTTCTTTTATTCTTTAGTTAGAACACCACAATCTACCACTTCTTTTATCATTCTTTTTCCATTTCTTTGTACATATCATTTCTAGTTTTTCATCTTCTTAATCTACCATCTTCTTCCTAACTCACTTTAACCTAATTTTTCTCTTTTTTTTTACAAGAATTAAAAGAAGAATTTTAACCATCCTTTGTATCTTAAAAGAAAACTTACTAAAAAGCTTCCATCGCTAGTCCCCCTCTTGTGGATCACGACCCGTGTAGCCACTTGCTATTGTGGTAGAATTGAGTAACTTGCACTCTTTAAGTAAGTTGCTCCCCCTATCTTCTCACGCCTCTCTCCCCTCTGGTTTTTGCCTATAAAGGCAGGTATTTACTATAAATGGGGACGACCATGCAGAGATAGAATTTAGTCCACTTTTTCATTCTTTGTAGTGTAGTTTTTTGTTTTTCTTTCATGTAATTTTCAGTTTTAATTTATGTAAATCAGAGGAGATTAGAGTTTCATAGGAGAATGAGAACGACGCTTGTGCTGAGGGTGACACCGGTGTAAGATTTCTTCTTTTTGTTGGCCCAGAGGCCTTCCACTCTAGTTTTTGATGATGATTAACTCATGTAGTTATGTTTACTAATAATCTTGTGATGTTTACTTTCTGATACTTAACCAAGATATTAGTAGGTGATTAGCTTCAACAAAGGTGTTTTGGAGCTTTTTCACATGGTGATTCAAGAGCCCGAGCGTCAAAGTTCATATCTAGCACTCGTTGGAGTCAAGCTCAGTGGATCACGTTTGGATCGAGTCGACTTGGAGACAGCGCTCTACAAGAAGACTTCAGTACATAGTTTAGTTTATGTTTTAGATCCATTTGTTAAAGATTAGATAGTGTGATATGCTCAAGTTCACAACACACACACACTTGTTCAAAGTTTCATGTTTTGGTTTTTGGTTTAACCGATCTTGGTTTTCATGAATAGATAAAATCAACACGTTTACATGGTTTAATGTATATTAGATTTGTTCTATATACATGCATGCTTCAACTATTAAACAAACTTAGTTTGATAGTCTATTTCATGAGTTTAGAGTTTTGGTATTTTAACAAACTTATTTCAGATTTAATGTCAAAAACATTGATATATATCTTTATATGTATATTGAATTATATCCATATACAACATGACTCAATGTTGTTTCTATATCATGTTTTTGTATTTGGATGAGTTTTGGACAAAACGAATTTTCAATTCAAAAATCTAAGTTTTGAAAAATACGGATTTGGTTTTCGGCAAAATTTCTAAGTCACAAAAATGGTTCAAATTGTTTGAAATATGTGTTGAATTTTTCCACGCAAGTTTATATATCAAAGTATTATACTGAAACTATTTTTGTGGATTTTAGAGATTTTATGGGATTTATTTGGCAATTAAAAACCTAGTTTTCAAATCCCTTAACAGCCCTGCCAGGCTCTGGCGGTCGACTGGACCAGGAGCCGGTTGACCGGAACGGTCGACCGTATGTGAACAAAACGTGCACAAGGCCATTTGGTTTGGCCGGTCGATCGTGCGGTCGACCGACTGAAGTATCCTTACTCTCGGGTAAGGACGGTCGACGGGGTAGTCGACCGGAGGTTGGCAACAATCAAATTTCGACCGTTGGCTGGTCGACCGGATGGTCAATTCTGACCATAACTAGCTACCAACGGCTAGTTTCTAAAATGGCTATATAAATGGGTTCTCTCTTCACTGTTTTTACCAAGTTTTTTAGAGAGCTTATTTTCTGATCTTACTAGTGTTTTTACAGCAATCAAAAAGAAGTTTTGGGCTCTAAAGTTTACACTTGATTTGGTGTTTTTCTAGGGTTGGAAAATCAAAGAAAAGTGATTTTGAGAAAAGTGTTTTTGGTTCATCTTCTTCATCTTATTTCTTGTATTTCCCAAGGATTTTCTTTGAGTATTTATTTTTCATTCCTTTGGTTTTTCTCACACTTGAGCTTATTATTCTATCCTATCTATTAGGATCTTTGTTTTGTGAGAAAGAATTGATTTGTGGTCTTTTGATCACAAAGTTGTAAACCCTCCTACTTTGTGTTATCCCTCTTGTGTAGAGGTTGATTTTGGAGTGGTGGCTTTGTACCCTATCCCTCTAGTGAGAGGTTGATTGGTTGTTGCTTTGTGCCCATCCCTCATTTGTGAGGTTGATTGAGTTTTGTGGTGGCTTTGTGCCTAACCTCTAAGTGTAGAGGTTGTGTTTGTAAGAGAGGAGTTGTGTACTCCCGATTATTGTATTGCCCCAAATCCTCAGTGGAGGTTCCCTGTGTGGGAGTCCTGTGTGGATAAGTTAGTAAAAATCCTTCTGTGTGAAGGCGGGGACGTAGAGCTGGGTGCTCGAACCTCGAAACATAGCCGTGTGTTAGCGATTGATCCATTCACTCTCTAACTCTCTCTTTACTTTGAGCATTGCATTATATTGCCATATCATATATATGCTTGTGTTGTTTGTGTGTGCCTCACTTGTGTTTAACCACGAGAGCTTCATATAGCACCTCAACTCTTATTCAGAGGAATCAAGAGGAGTTAGTCCGGAGCCCTTCACCGGGAATTCAGCTACACTCGTTGGTTACATTAAGTGTGTTGCAATTTAGTTTTAAATTCCGCATTTTGTTCATTAGATTAGCCGTACACCTATTCACTCCCCCTCTAAGTATACTTTCAATTGGTACCAGTGCCTACGCTTCTGATATTTGATTTAACCACCTAAGAGTGTGATCTTGGTTTTGTTAATCTATCATTTGCATTTGCACACGTATGTTGTTTACACACACTCATGGATTGCTTGTCACCTCCCATGTTTGATGTCTCCAACATTGACATGTGAAAGTTTAGGATGTCCATGTATCTAAAAACCCTAGGCTTGCATGTTTTCTTTGCCGCTACCAGAAATTCTATCTTGGTAATAGCAAGCATATAGAGGCCAATGCTCAAGCCCTTGAGGCACTTAGAAGCACGCTAAAGAAAGAATATCTTTTTATGGTTTCTAACTGTGATTCTGCCTTTGCAGTGTGGAACACGTTGACCTCCTCCAAGCTTCAAACGCCCAACATTGTGAAGGATGAATCTAGTGGAGAATCCAAGCATCAATGCTACGTGGTCCAAGGGAATAACTCCTTGAGGTATATTCGGAATCTCAATTAGATGATGATGATTCTAGTTCTTCTTGTGATGATTATGTTGATCCAAATGCTTTGAATGAAGAACTATCTATTGTGTATGAAAAATTGTTAGAAAAATATAATCTTTTGAAAAAGAAAAGTCTAGGACTTAACAAAGAAAATAAAGATTTATTTTCAAAACTTGAATTGGCTTTGCAAGAGAAGGAAGAGATTTCAAGTGAATGTGACTCACTTAAATCCCAACTTGACCTTGCCCTAAAGGAAAATGAATTTTGAAAAGAAGAAATGATTGCAATGATGTTTTGAAGAAAAATGAGATCTTTTCTTCAAAACTTGATTTTATTGTAAAAGAAAATAATTCTTTAAAAATTAAATTGCTTCTATTTCAAAGGAATTGGAAATGATTACTAAAAAGAATATTTCTTGCAAAATGATATAGACTCTTATGTTTGCCATGCTAGTGTAGCTTCACCATCTAGCTCACATATTACATGCTCCACTTCTTTTAACATTGAAAATGATATATCTATGCTTAAGAAGAGTGTTGATTGTTTGGGCTCCACTTTGAGCTATTGTGTGATGAACCATATACGTTTGGAATCTATGTTTCGAAAGAAATAAGTTCCTTCTATGCATGCACACAAACCATGGCATACACATGCTTCGCACGTTCATGTACATAACACGATGTATGCTCATGTGTACACATGTACACATTGTAGACGTAAGGGCCACCTTGCTAAATTTTGCTATGATAAGATACATGATTCAAATTTAGCAACTAAATTTGTTTGGGTTAGGAAAGCAACTAACCCCCAGGAACTCAAAAAAGTATGGGTACCAAAGGCCACCCCTATTGTATTTGATGTAGGTGTGGGCTCTCGCATGACGTGAGAGTGATGGTGCCTTGAGGTGGATGCGTTCCGAGCTTAAAAGAGGACTATTTGGATGCATTACTTTCAAGGGAAGTTTGGTGGGAGGACCACCTGTTTTGGAGATATGGAGAGTTTCTCTCATGGTTTGGTAACAATCTCTTACTCC
Organism: Agave tequilana; assembly: GCA_038442645.1. Classification (NCBI taxonomy): domain Eukaryota; kingdom Viridiplantae; phylum Streptophyta; class Magnoliopsida; order Asparagales; family Asparagaceae; genus Agave; species Agave tequilana. The sequence goes on from JAVJIF010020994.1 coordinate 6,207, forward strand.
TCATTTATTGTTTACATGCTTTTCATATCATTAATTTTTAGCATGTTTTGATGTTTCATGTTTAGTATGTTATATGCCATAATATTTAGATTAGTGATATACATGTTTAGTTATTTGAGACACCACGTTTAATATGGATTTATATCTCTGTGTTCTCACATTTATTTTAGCTAATGTGTATGTCCTAGATCTATGCATATGCATGTACATAATGATCATATGTATGTTTATGAGTTTTTTGTTTGATACTTCATGATTTGAATATATGTTTAGATGTTTATTTTCATTAAGACTTGGATATATACTTGTACAACTAGTGAGCCACAAATAGATCATTATATGTTTGTACTTGAAAGCTCATTTATACTCATTAGATGTATATATAGCCTAGTTTTGATGATTCATGCATTTGACTTGTATTCTCATTTTCTACATGTTTTTCATGTTTATATGTTTAGCTTTATGTATATGTCTATTGTGTCTAAACTATTAGCTATACATATACATCCTTGAGCCACTTGCCTTCATGCATATACCTTTGTGGACTCGTTTATATTTGGATATGTATGCATATGGTAGTTTGTACATGACATATATATACCTTGAAGGAATTCTAGTTTGATGACTTTCATGTTTTAAGGAATTTCTTATATTAAGCTAAATTGACTATTTTCATGATTATGTTTTCACATAACTTGTACACTCACTTTATTTATTGTTTTCTCATTATTTTATTTTCATGAGTATGATATGGGCTTTATAGATTTTGAGTGTTTGGTGATCATGTGATTTACATGTTTTTCATGAAATTTATTTTTGTTTTATTCCTTGCTTGAAGGATTTCGTACTAGTTTACAAATTTTTCTTATAACTAGTTCGTATTCTTCATTTTAGAAGAGTTTTCAATTATGCTAAACTATTTTCAAACCTATTTTTGAAAACCTTTCCATTCAAGGGCGGTGGTTGGGCGACCATGCCTTGTATGCTTCTTATTGAAAATCTTTTTAAACATGTGCATGAAATGAGTGGAAGATAATATGAGTTATACACTTGATCTTATTATATTTTCAATTGGTATCATTGGATCTTTTCAATTGGTATCACTATTGACATTCTTTTTGTATACTCTTATATATTTTTATATATGTATGATTACACTTCAAATAGTATCAATTTCGATTGTATTCCATTTTCCATACATATATATATGATTATTTGTGCTTCCTATATCTCTATATCCTTGAGCACAAATTTTGGTTATGCTAAGCTTGATTTCAAATGACTATTATATTTCAATTGATTATTTTTAAATTAGTATCTTATACAAGCTTATGCATCATTTTATTTGGTATTTCATAAAGGGGAGAAAATTTATATTTGATCTTTTAATTAATATTTTACTCTCACACTTTATGTTGAAATATGATTAAAAAAAATGATATTGATTATTTTTGGTATCATATGCTTTTAATAAAAAAATTACTTTCAATTGGTACTAATCTTTACATATTGGTATCAAGATTACCTATAAGTTTACTTACAATAGGTATGCTTTATTTCAATTGATATCAAATTTTTGATTAAATACTTCAAATGATTTATTTACTTACAATTGGTATTGGTATATATTAAAAACATTTGTTTTATGTACCTTCAATTGGTATGTTTTATTTATATTATTGATATCATGATGAATGAAATTGATATATCTTTTCTTACAATTGGTATCATAAAGTTTTGTTTTGATTTCACCCCTTATTGATATTATTTTTGTTTAAGACAAAAAGGGGGAGAACATTGTTTTATTGTTTTCTTTGACCCCTTTGTTGATGATTGACAAAAAGGGGAGAAGTATTTGAGTTTATATGCATGAGTTTATATGTATGTTTATTGTTTATCTGTTTATTTGTAAGGTTGTTTCATATTGATATTTTTTATTGTTGATTTCAAAAGCTTTTAGTGATTATCTTTCCAATTGGTATCAAGAATTTTGTTTTATTGATTGGTATCAAGAGCTTAAGTATTTTCATTGAAATTTTTATTGGTATCAAAAGCAATTATTTAAGAACATGTTTATTTTAGAAAGGAAAAGGAATTTATTTTAAAAGTTTGGCATCAAGAGCATGTTTATTTCATGTTTGGTATCAAGAGCATGTTCATTTCATTGTTTTATGCATGTTAATGCATATTCATGTTTAGTATTCATTGCATATATTATTGTTTATTGTTATGCATGAGTTAAGGGGGAGCTTCTTTGAAGCTTAACATCCATGCATATATAACTCCATGAGTTTTGTCATCATCAAAAGGGGGAGATTGTTGGCCCAGAGGCCTTTCACTCTAATTTTGATGATGATTAACTCATGTAGTTATGTTTACTAATAATCTTGTGATGTTTAGTTTCAGATACTTAACCAAGATATTAGTAGGTGATTAGCTTCAATAAAGGTATTTTGGAGCTTTTTCACATGGTGATTCAAGAGCCCGAGCGTCAAAGTTCATATCTAGCACTCGTTGGAGTCAAGCTCGGTGGATCACGTTTGGATCGAGTCGACTTGGAGACAGCACTCTACAAGAAGACTTCGGTACATAATTTAGTTATGTTTTAGATCCATTTGTTAAAGATTAAATAGTGTGATATGCTCAAGTTCACAACACACACACTTATTCAAAGTTTCATGTTTTGGTTTTCGATTTTTGGTTAACCGATCTTGTTTTTCATGAATAGATAGAATCAACAAGTTTACATGGTTTAATGTATATTAGATTTATTCTATATACATGCATGCTTCAACTATTTAAACAAACTTAGTTTGATAGTCTATTTCATGAGTTTGGAGTTTTGGTATTTTAACAAAACTTATTTTCGGATTTAATGTCAAAACATTGATATATATCTTTATATGTATATTGGATTATATCCATATACAACATGACTCAATGTTGTTTCTATATCATATTTTTGTATTTGGATAAGTTTTGGACAAAACAAATTTTCAATTCAAAAATTCAAGTTTTGGAAAATATGGATTTTGGTTTTCGGCAAAATTTCTAAGTCACAAATATGGTTCAAATTGTTTGAAATATGTTTTAAATTTTTTCACACATGTTTATATATCAAAGTATTATACTGAAACTATTTTGTGAATTTTTAGAGATTTTATGGGATTTATTTGGCAATTAAAAACCTAGTTTTCAAATCCCTTAACAGCCCTGCCAGGCTCTGGCGGTCGACCGGACCGGTCGACTGGACAGGAGCCGGTCGACTAGAACGGTCGACCGTATGTGCACAAAACGTGCACAAGGCCATTTGGTTTGGCAGGTCGAAGTCATCCTTACTCTCTGGTAAGGACGGTCGACCGGAGGATGGCAACGGTCAAATTTTGACCGTTGGCCGGTCGACCGGCTGGTCGACCGGATGGTCAATTCTGACCATAAGTAGCTGCCAACGGCTAGTTTTTCAAATGGCTATTTAAATGGGTTTTCTCTTCACTGTTTTTACCAAGTTTTTGGAGAGCTTATTTTCTGATCTTACTAGTGTTTTTGCAGCAATCAAAAAGAAGTTTTGGGCTCTAAAGTTTACACTTGATTTATGTTTTTCTAGGGTTTGGAAAATCAAAGAAAAGTGATTTTAGGAAAAGTGTTTTTGGTTCATCTTCTTCATCCTTATTTCTTGTTTTTCCCAAGGATTTTATTTGAGTATTTATTTTCCATTCCTTTGGTTTTTCTGGCACTTGAGCTTATTATTCTATCCTATCTATTTGGATCTTTGTTTTGTGAGAAAGAATTGGTTTGTGGTCTTTTGATCACTAAGTTGTAAACCCTCCTACTTTGTGTTATCCCTCTTGTGTAGAGGTTGATTTTGGAGTGATGACTTTGTACCTTATCCCTCTAGTGAGAGGTTGACTGGTTTTTGGCGTTGTGCCTATCCCTTGTGAGGTTGATTGAGTTTTGTGGTAGCTTTGTGCCTAACCTCTAAGTGTAGAGGTTGTATTTGTAAAGAAAGGAGTTGTGTACTCTCGGTTATTGTATTGCCCCAAATCCTCAGTGGAGGTTCCCTGTGTGGGAGTCCTGTGTGGATAAGTTAGTGGAAATCCTTCTGTGTGAAGGCGGGAGCGTAGAGTTGGGTGCTCGAACCTCGAAATATATCCGTGTGTTAGCGATTGATCCATTGACTCTCTAACTTTCTCTTTACTTTGGGCATTGCATCATATTGTCATATCATATATATGCTTATATTGTATGTGTGTGCCTCACTTATGTTTAACCTCGAGAGCTTCATATAGACCCTCAACTCTTATTCAGAGGAATCAAGAGGTGTTAGTCCAGAGCCCTTCACCGGAAATTCGGCTACACTCGTTAGTTACATTAAGTGTGTTGCAATTTAGTTTTAAATTCCGTATTTTGTTCATTAGATTAGCCGTACACCTATTCACCCCCCTCTAGGTGTACTTTTACTTTTCTCTTATTGTTATAAAATCGAATCTGTAGTTTTCCTTTTGTATGTACTTTACTTTTGTTCTACTTCTTCTCTACTTTTCTTCTTTTGGTACCAAATTGCTATCCAAGTGAGTCTTAAAGCATCGGAAGAGCCTTGCCTTTGCAAGTGCCACTGATAGCTCATGACGATGGATTTTGAGTTTCATTCTGTATCACTTCATACTTGCAACGTCTTAATGATATAATGTGGAGGAGACGGGAATCAACTCTTATGAGCTATACGTTGATCGCCTCACTTCAAGGTAACTTCATTGCAAAAAGATTCAAGGTAAGCATTTGGCCAAAGGAGGTAAGTAACTTTTAGATTTTTTTTCTTTTTATTCTTTAGTTTAGAACACCACAATCTACCACTTCTTTTATCATTCTTTTTCCATTTCTTTGTATATATCATTTCTAGTTTTTTCATCTTCTTAATCTACCATCTTCTTCCTAACTCATTTTAACCTAATTTTCTCTTTTTCTTTACAAGAACTAAAAGAAAAATTTTAACCATCCTTTGTATCTTAAAAGAAAACTTACTAAAAAAGCTTCCATCGCTAGTCCCTCCTTGTGGATCACGACCTGCATAGCCACTTGCTATTGCCATAGAATTGAGTAACTTGCACTCTTTAATCTTCAAATCTGAAATACTGTATTTTGTGTGCTGGTCCAACCTCAATCAAATTTGGCGCCGCTCTTTAATTTTTACATTTTTGGTTAACCTTCTTCTTGGTTTTTGGTGTACAGATTTAACAACAAGGAACTTTTGCTGCAGTGGACATATAGCTCAAGAAAGCAGAGCCAAGAAGCCCTCAGATTTGCTATATTCCTATGACAATCTGAGTGAACTACTAACCTGTATTTTCTGTACGTTAGCTGAATTGCAAAGTTTAATATCTGTTGCTATTAATTTCCTTGTTTGTCTCACTGTACTTCTTTTCTAACCTCAATAGTAAAATGATGTTTGTTAAATGCTAAAAACGGTTTAGACTTTGCATTTAGACACGTGTCTAATTCGTTTACATTTTACATTACTGTTGAAGAGTGCTGGAGCAAAAGGTACGTTTACATGGCATGTAGTTAGGAAACATTCTTGAGTGATTATTTGCTTGTTGAATGATTCTTTTCTTTATCCTGCACACCTTGCATAATCAATCTTAAGGGCTTGTCCTATAAACTAGATAAGGTAGGGAAGTCATTACCCTCCCTTAGCCCACAAATAATCTCCTCACTCACTAACCCAAGCCTAACTAAAACTGAGTAGACGTTGGTCCTAGGGACATCTCAGACTCAATTAGCAGATTATCCTAAGGGAGAAGGTGTTAAAATTTGACTCTTACCAAATCAGTGTCTAAGGAAATATATTGAGGGGCGAAACCCTGAAGGTTGGTGGTTTGGCTTAATTAGGCCCGTTGCTTTTGCGCGGATACCTCCCACCAATCTTGCCCTAACCTGGCTGATTAACTTGTGGTCAAAGTCTGTATTATACCTCCCGTGGACAGTCTAACCAGTTAGGAGTCATCTAGGTCAAAGGCCTACCCTAACTTAGTTTAGAATTTTTTTCCCTTTGTTTGCTTATTTGTTTGTGTTTTATTGTGTGATATGGCTTATAACAATAATTTTTCCAATTTTAATGGTAATCCATATTACACCTCTTTTTCCGATATTACCAACCCGGCATATCATAACTTTAACTAACATAGTGTGCCAATTGGTCTTATCCGAATCAATATAACCCATGCCCCTAATCTTATAACCATAATTTCCAGAATAATTTCAACTCTTCACAGAGTCAATGGGGATTCACCTCCCCGAGTCTAATTTTCAACCAACTTGTCCTCCTTATCCACCTTGTCCACAATATTTCCAAGATTCATACTCAGTTCTACCATTCCAAAATAAAAAATGATCAATTTGGAAATGAGTATGGATGAGTCCAAATAAAAATCACAAAATCTGATGGACTCACAATTTCACCACCAATTCCAAAACATCACTTTATCTTTTCAACAAAACGATGAACCAATCAACTATGAAAAAAATGCTTGAAGCCATGACTCAGGCTCAAAACGCTTGTAATCATGACATAGATATGATGGTTCAAATTTTACGTTCTCACCGTTTGATCATTTCTGATGTCCTTTACCATTCTGTTAGAACCGAAGAGTCATGTTGTTTTGGAAAACAAGGTTCCATTTCAGCACAATCATTTGAACTTGCCCAAACTCTAAATTTTGAAAATGACATTGACAGTTTGGCAAGTTATCCCTTTCATGAAATTGAACTTGAGAATGAATATGATCCTGAACCTCAATTTAGTGATTCAATTCTGCTTCCTGATTCAATAATGACTTTGGTGTTTTCACCTGATTTCAATATTTTTCCTGAGTCAACATTGGATCCTGTGCCAATTCATCATGAAATTGAATCACCCATCTTTGATGATCATCATATTGAACTTGACCAATTTCATACTTTTGAAAGTCCCATTGTCAAATTGGTAAATTCTCATTTTTATGAAATTGAACTCAATGAGAAATGTGACCTAGATTCTCAATTTTATGATCCAGTTCAAATTCCTGAATCAATATTGACTCCTGTTTTGTTACTTGAGTTGAGTAATATTTTAGAGTCAGTTTTGATTCCCACACCTGTCATTCTTGAAGTTGAATCACCAATATTAAGTCACATTCCATTGTGGGGAAATGAATGTGGACTTGAGTTTCAACTTCTTAATTTGGACCCACTTTCTGAACCAATTTTGACTCCTGAACCTTTACTTAACTTAAGTTATTTTTCTGAGTCAGTATTAGTTCCCATACTTCTAAAGTCTAAGTCAATCATTCTATCTTTTCAAACTCAATTTTGGGACAAGGCAGTTGACAAAATTGACTCCGAAATTAATTATGTAATTTGAATATTAGATGGGGTTAAATTTTTAATAAAGTAATTCATATATACATCATGTAGTGGGTTATATTAGAGAGATTTCTAGTGGGTTCCTCCGAACTCCACGAAAAGTCGATTGGGCCGCATTTCGTGGACCAATCAGACCACCACCAGAACCACCACCTTAACGTAGTATTTTCCTTCCCTTTCTTCTTTTCATGCATCTATGCGTTAATTCATACATTGAGGACAATGCATGAGATAGGTGTGGGAGAAGGTTCTAACATAACTTAGGTTTTCTTTTTATTAAAAAAAATATTATTAACATTTTCTTTACTTTTAAAAACTTTTTAAAAATAGAAACAATATTTTGACATATTTTTTGTAAGAAAGTAAGTCAATTTTAAGGAATAGGAAAAGCATAATTAGGATTTCTTATACTTGGTCAAAATAAGATTATTTGTTTGATTTTTAGGGTTAGGAAGATAATTTATCAAAGTAATTTAGTTTTGATCTTTACCTTAATGAAATATGTACATTTCATACACTTACACACTTAGGGTTCAAAAATAAAAATTCTTATGCCTTAGGAAACAAAAAATAATACAAAAAAAGAAAAAGAATATATAAAAGATAAACAAATCTAATTATTGATTAGCTAGGTGCTTTGGCCTAAGCAAGCCTTAGTATTTATGCGAAAGATGATTAGATAAGTTTGAGAAAAATATATATATAAATCCTTTAATTAAGCTGGGTATTCGTGCCTAATAAAGCATAAATATTCACGCCTAAAAGTGGTTCATATAATAAAATCCTTAGTTTTGTGGCCTTGTTTGCTTGAGTCCTTAAGTTCTTAGGGTGTTTTCTCACCCGGTGTCCTATGACCGTTTGGTTTGGGAGTCACCGATTAAAAGCTCGTTACATGGGCAGATTAGAAAGCCTAATAGAACTAAGGAATAATACCATTAAAATATATATATATACAAATAAATAAGGCATAAGAGTTAGAGTTAAAGAACCCTTAGTCAAAATTTTCACAGTCATAAGGTGCATATGACTTAGGGTAAAGTAATAGACTAGATGAGAAGTACAATTTGACCCCTTACTTTGATTAATAACAAATTTTTGAATAGAGATTAAGTTTAGGAATGAAAATTTCTGTTTTTCTGTAACTTATAGATTACTTAAATCTTACAATAATATTTCAAATATTTTTCATTCAAAATGTGTTTTCAAAATAATAACATTTTTCTCTTTCTTTACGGATTTTGTGGGTGTAATCCACTGAAAATCCTCACGAGACAAAACTCGTCCTCTTGGGGAAACCTAGAGGTTTAACGGCTTGTTGCACATGTTCAGTGCAAGCGAGTGACCTGCGAAAGTGGTCTAATAATCTTTAGTATAGTTTAGTTGTTTTGCTCGAGGACGAGCAAAAGATAGGTATGGGGGTGTGATTGGTCACTAATATTGCACATTCATTATCATATTCTCATACTTATTATAGAATAAACACTACTTTTTTCTAATTAATGTTTAATTTATTTGCAGGCCCATTCCTAAAGGAGAGGGAAGAGAAATGAGCCAAAAACCCATCAAATTCTGATTTAAATCAGATTTAATTCGAAGTCAGTAAATCAGGGCAGATCAGGTCAGTTCAGATTGGCTGAAAACCAGTTAGAATAACTCCCAACATATCAATCCGTTGAAGCCAAAGATCAAAGGCCATTTCGTCAGAATCTCAGACTTAAACTGTAAATCTAGCTAAAGATAAAAGCAAGTAGCAAAGCCAGGGAGTACCACCAACAGGGTGTGGCCACCTGGCCACACCCTGGCCGTGAAAACGCGGCCAAAGCTGCGTTTTTTGCGGCTTTGTTAGGGAGTTAGGGAGAGCATTTGCTCCCCCGATCTTCTCACGCCTCTCCCCTCTGGGTTTTTGCCTATAAAAGGCAGGTTTTTCATTATAAATAAGGACGACCATGCAGAGATAGAATTTAGTCTACTTTTTCATTCTTTGTAGTATAGGTTTTTGTTTTTCTTTTCATGTAATTTTTAGTTTTACTTTATGTAAATCAGAGGAGATCAGTGTTTCATAGGAGAATGAGAACAAGCTTGTGCTGAGAATGACACTGGTGTAAGATTTTCTTCTTTTCTCTTATTGTTATAAAATCGAATCTGTAGTTTTCCTTTTGTATGTACTTTATTTTTGTTCTACTTCTTCTTCTCTACTTTTCTTCGTTTGGTACCAAATTGCTATCCAAGTGAGTCTTAAAGTATCGAAAGAGCCTTGCCTTTGCGAGTGCCACCGATAGCTCATGACGATGGATTTTGAGTTTCATTCTGTATCACTTCATACTTGCAACATCTTGATGATATAATGTGGAGGAGACGGGAATCAACTCTTATGGGCTATACGTTGATCGCCTCACTTCAAGGTAACTTCATTGCAAAAAGATTCAAGGGAAGCATTTGACCAAAGGAGGTAAGTAACTTTTAGATTCTTTTCTTTTTATTCTTTAGTTTAGAACACCACAATCTACCACTTCATTTACCATTCTTTTTTCATTTCTTTGTACATATCATTTCTAGTTTTTTCATCTTCTTAATCTACCATCTTCTTCCTAACTCACTTTAACCTAATTTTTCTCTTTTTCTTTACAAGAACTTAAAGAAAAATTTTAACCATCCTTTGTATCTTAAAAGAAAACTTACTAAAAAAGTTTCCATTGCTAGTCCCTCCTTGTGGATCATGACCTGCATAGCCACTTGCTTTTACGGTAGAATTGAGTAACTTGCACTCTTTAATCTTCAAATCTGAAATACTGTATTTTGTGTGTAGGTCCAGCCTCAATCAAATCTCCATGAACTCTGTGAAGAGTGAAAGTTATTTTAAAAATAATAGTCATATGATTGAGGATATGGGTCATATTGAGTCGGATAATCCCAACACGGCATGTATGGTTGGTCCATATTGTACATAGCCGGGTTGGAGTTATCCGACTCATATAAGGTCGGGGTGAAATATGGATTCATATTATGATTGAAAGAATTATTGTTGTTAAAATCCATTTCACAATATACAAAAGAAAGAAAGAAAACAAACAAAAAGAAAACAAGCATAGGGGTTGACTTAGACCTAGAAGACTCCTAACTAGTTAGACTATCCACGGGGGTTACATTGTCAGAATCTGACTACGAGTTAATCGGCCAGGTAGGGGCAAGAGCAATGAGAGGTATCCGTGCTGGAGCAAGAGGCCTAATTATGCGAAACCATTGTTCTTTGAGATTTTGCCTCTCAATCCCCAACCTTAGACACCGATTTGACAGGAGTCAACTTCTAACAACTTCTCCCTTAGGTCAATCTCCTAATTGAGTCCAAGATGTCCCTAGGGGCAAACGTCTAGCAAATTTTATTTAGATCAAAGGCCATTTCGTCAGAATCTCAGACTTAAACTGTAAATCTAGCTAAAGATAAAAGCAAGTAGCAAAGCTAGGGAGTACCACCAACAGGGTGTGGCCACCTGGCCATACCCTGGCCGCGAAAACGCGGCCAAAGCCGCGTTTCCGCAGCTTTGTTAGGGAGTTAGGGAGAGCATTTGCTCCCCCTATCTTCTCAGGCCTCTCCCCTCTGGGTTTTTGCCTATAAAAGGCAGGTTTTTCACTATAAATGGGGACGACCATGCAGAGATAGAATTTAGTCTACTTTTTCATTCTTTGTAGTGTAGGTTTTTGTTTTTCTTTTCATGTAGTTTTTAGTTTTAATTTATGTAAATTAGAGGAGATCAGAATTTCATAGGAGAATGAGAACGAAGCTAGTGCTGAGGGTGACACCGGTGTAAGATTTTCTTCTTTTCTCTTATTGTTATAAAATCGAATCTGTAATTTTCCTTTTGTATGTACTTTATTTTTGTTCTACTTCTTCTTCTCTACTTTTCTTCATTTGGTACCAAATTGCTATCCAAGTGAGTCTTAAAGCATCGAAAGAGTCTTACCTTTGCGAGTGCCACCGATAGCTCATGACGATGGATTTTGAGTTTCATGCTGTATCACTTCATACTTGCAACGTCTTGATGATATAATGTGGAGGAGACGGGAATCAACTCTTATGGGCTATACGTTGATCGCCTCACTTCATGGTAACTTCATTGCAAAAAGATTCAAGGGAAGCATTTAATCAAAGGAGGTAAGTAACTTTTAGATTCTTTTCTTTTTATTCTTTAGTTTAGAACACCACAATCTACCACTTCATTTATCATTCTTTTTTCATTTCTTTGTACATATCATTACTAGTTTTTTCATCTTCTTAATCTACCATCTTCTTCCTAACTCACTTTAACCTAATTTTTCTCTTTTTCTTTACAAGAACTTAAAGAAAAATTTTAACCATCCTTTGTATCTTAAAAGAAAACTTACTAAAAAAGTTTCCATTGCTAGTCCCTCCTTGTGGATCATGACCTGCATAGCCACTTGCTATTACGGTAGAATTGAGTAACTTGCACTCTTTAATCTTCAAATCTGAAATACTGTATTTTGTGTGTAGGTCCAACCTCAATCAAATCTCCATGAACTCTGTGAAGAGTGAAAGTTATTTTAAAAATAATAGTCATATGATTGAGGATATGGGTCATATTGAGTCAGATAATCCCAACACGGCATGTATGGTTGGTCCATATTGTACATAGCCGGGTTGGAGTTATCCGACTCATATAAGGTCGGGGTGAAATATGGATTCATATTATGATTGAAAGAATTATTGTTGTTAAAATCCATTTCACAATATACAAAAGAAAGAAAGAAAACAAACAAAAGAAAACAAGCATAGGGGTTGACTTAGACCTAGAAGACTCCTAACTAGTTAGACTATCCACGGGGGATACATTGTCAGAATCTGACCACGAGTTAATCGGCCAGGTAGGGGCAAGAGCAATGAGAGGTATCCGTGCTGGAGCAAGGGGCCTAATTATGCTAAACCATTGTTCTTCGAGATTTTGCCTCTCAATCCCCAACCTTAGACACCGATTTGACAGGAGTCAACTTCTAACAACTTCTCCCTTAGGTCAATCTCCTAATTGAGTCCAAGATGTCCCTAGGGGCAAACGTCAAGCAAATTTTATTTAGATCAAAGGCCATTTCGTCAGAATCTCAGACTTAAATTATAAATCTAGCTAAAGATAAAAGCAAGTAGCAAAGCTAGGGAGTACCACCAACAGGGTGTGGCCACCTGGCCACACCCTGGCTGCGAAAACGCGGCCAAAGCCGCGTTTCCGTAGCTTTGTTAGGGAGTTAGGGAGAGCATTTGCTCCCCCTATCTTCTCACGCCTCTCCCCTCTGGGTTTTTGCCTATAAAAGGCAGGTTTTTCACTATAAATGGGGACGACCATGCAGAGATAGAATTTAGTCTACTTTTTCATTCTTTGTAGTGTAAGTTTTTGTTTTTCTTTTCCTGTAGTTTTTAGTTTTAATTTATGTAAATTAGAGGAGATCAGAATTTCATAGGAGAATGAGAACGAAGCTTGTGCTGAGGGTGACACCGGTGTAAGATTTTCTTCTTTTCTCTTATTGTTATAAAATCGAATCTGTAGTTTTCCTTTTGTATGTACTTTATTTTTGTTCTACTTCTTCTTCTCTACTTTTCTTCATTTGTTACCAAATTGCTATCCAAGTGAGTCTTAAAACATCGAAAGAGCCTTGCCTTTGCGAGTGCCACCGATAGCTCATGACGATGGATTTTGAGTTTCATTCTATATCACTTCATACTTGCAACATCTTGATGATATAATGTGGAGGAGACGGGAATCAACTCTTATGGGCTATACGTTGATCGCCTCACTTCATGGTAACTTCATTGCAAAAAGATTCAAGGGAAGCATTTGACCAAAGGAGGTAAGTAACTTTTAGATTCTTTTCTTTTTATTCTTTAGTTTAGAACACCACAATCTACCACTTCATTTATCATTCTTTTTTCATTTCTTTGTACATATCATTTCTAGTTTTTTCATCTTCTTAATCTACCATCTTCTTCCTAACTCACTTTAACCTAATTTTTCTCTTTTTCTTTACAAGAACTTAAAGAAAAATTTTAACCATCCTTTGTATCTTAAAAGAAAACTTACTAAAAAAGTTTCCATTGCTAGTCCCTCCTTGTGGATCATGACCTGCATAGCCACTTGCTATTACGGTAGAATTGAGTAACATGCACTCTTTAATCTTCAAATCTGAAATACTGTATTTTGTGTGTTGGTCCAACCTCAATCAAATCCCCATGAACTCTATGAAGAGTGAAAGTTATTTAAAAATAATAGTCATATGATTGAGGATATGGGTCATATTGAGTCGGATAATCCCAACTCGGCATGTATGGTTGGTCCATGTTGTACATAGCCGGGTTGGAGTTATCCGACTCATATAAGGTCGGGGTGAAATATGAATTCATATTATGATTGAAAGAATTATTGTTGTTAAAATTCATTTCACAATATACAAAAGAAAGAAAACAAACAAACAAAAAGAAAACAAGCGTAGGGGTTGACTTAGACCTAGAAGACTCCTAACTAGTTAGACTATCCACGGGGGTACATTGTCAGAATCTGACCACGAGTTAATCGGCGAGGTAGGGGCAAGATCAATGAGAGGTATTCGTGCTGGAGCAACGAGCCTAATTATGCTAAACCATTGTTCTTCGAGATTTTGCCTCTCAATCCCCAACCTTAGACACCGATTTACAGGAGTCAACTTCTAACAACTTCTCCCTTAGGTCAATCTCCTAATTGAGTCCAAGATGTCCCTAGGGGCAAATGTCTAGCAAATTTTATTTAGGCTTGGGTTGTGTGAGTGGGGAGGTGATTTTTGGGCCAAGGGATGGTAATGACTTTCCCACCTTATGTTGTATTGGGTTTTGCCCTTAAGGTCAATTCGTGCAAGTGTACAATATAGATAAGAATGAACAAACAAAGAGAGGAAATCACCCAAGTGTTTGTCTTAACTATATGCTATGCAATATGTACACCTCTTTCAAGATCACAACAACACATGAATAAAATACAATATATTGGAATTGAAATTGACACGTGCCTAAATGCAAATGTCTAAACCATTTTAAAGCATCCAATTTCTGTATTTTAGTTCTTAAGTTATTATAGTGCACATGTAATAAATATTAGCAACAGAAAAAAATATACAAGAATTTACCTAGCCACACAAGAGCAAGTGTGGATGTCTGCAATGTTAAAGAATTTAACCTCTTAGTGATAGTTGCCTCACATGTATCATTGGCCATCACTAATCCTTGGTTCAAGAGCATTACAAAGCATGGCTCATATGTTAACTTTCACATTCAAATTCAACCAACAAGTGCAAGCTACACTTAAATCATTAAAACCCAATAAGAGCAAGCATGAAATAAAGTAATGTTAGCTTTTTAGAGATTTAGATATTAGATTGTTAGATCTATCATCATGAGGCATCAATGGCTCTTGCAAGAGCCAGACCAAGTAGAGCCTATTAGATTCATATGGATTATTAAATAAGAAGTTAGACTAGTTAGTGGTTAGTTGCCATGTAAGAAAAGGTTAGCTAAACATGTAAAAGGAGTTAGATAAAAAACAAAGAGAGATAAAGAGAGCATTTTTCATAGCTTGTCACCTTCTATTATAGGCACTCTTGCATTCCAAACATATATCATTCTCTCTCCTATTACAAGATCTACAAGAAATGAAAAATACAAGGGAGGAGGAAGAAGAAGAACTAAACTAAACTACCCTAAACTACAACATGGAAAGAAAAACCCTAAAACTAACCTAAAAACTACTCAAAAACTCCTCTCCCCAGTTCTGAAAAAACCCCAGGGTATTTATAGGCAAAAGGGGGGACCAGGATACTGTATGGAGCCGCGCTCAAATCTTGGGGCGCGGCTCCACGAATGAGTCACGAAAACACGGCCATAGGGTGGTCGCCTGCGCGGCGCCGCCTGCTGTGCTGTCCTCTCCTGTCCCCCTGTCAGCTGAATGTTCTGGTTTATGGAAATTGGCCCACGGTTTTGATGAAGCCACTCTCCAAAGTCAATGGCTATCTTTGTAGACATTTAATTATCAATTAAATGGTGATTTTTGCTCTTCTTCATTTTATGCCATGGACCTAGAAACATGCAAGAGAGGTATTATTAGCAGAATTTAATATTAAATAAATGTGAAGATGTGGTATGAAATATGTAGTTTTAGAAACTAATCAGAAGTCCACCATGGTCTAATCTCCAAGATCTAGACATGCAGGTCCAAGGTTCATAGAAGCAACCCAATGAGTGGTATAATGAAGCTAAGTGGCATTCAGAAGCAAACAAATGCGTACATGATCAAGTGTTATGATTCAAGCATTCAAGTACAGGCATTGACCAAAGACATGAAGAGAAATCAGGAAATCAGTGGAAAATCTGAAATCAAGATAGCACAAGTATAGCGATAAACCCAGATAGAGAAGCATATGGCATGGAAATGAGACATCAAATAATATGTTAAATACAAGTGTAAACAAAACCAGTTATATAAGCTTAGACTTTAGATTTATGAGACTGATACGTCGAGGAGATAATCCAAATGAGAAAGCCCACACACACACACACACATACATCATATGCCTCATGTCACCATAACTTGAGTTCATAAAACTCGAATTGCCCCAAAGTAACAGAATAAGAATGTTATGAATAATTATTTTGTAACCAAAAGCATGTACAAGTAACAAGCAGGATAACTTAGTTAGACAATGACAATCATTGGTATCGCCTATTATTCTAATCATTTCCTTCTAGTATCCCATACAACTGATAGCAGATTTGTACTCCAGTAGAACTCAATCAGAACTCTAATATATGGATACCATTATTCGGATGAGAAAGTGATTCAATAACACTTGTTACTGAGTTTATTATTATTTGGTAATTAAGTTTTATCTGGGACATGATCGGGTGTTGTGTGCTTAAGCATGCAAGTATAAGTCGGTAAATCAGAGATCAGAAAATCCAGTACAGTAACTTCAAAATTATATATAATAAGCAGAGTGTTAGTTCAAGTCATATTACATGAATAAATGGATTACATTAGTAAAGCGGGTCAAAAGAAAGGGTAGGCAAAACTTGTTGTACAACCTAGTATAGGGCTTCATGAGACTTGTACGTTGAAAGAATAATTTAAACAAGAAAATTCTCATATATACCTTTATCTCATGTTACCATAACCCGAGTGTATACAACCTGAGTTACCAAATGCAGGATATATTACTGTGTTATCCTTTAAGTTATCCACTAATAATAATTAGTACCGTCTGATATTACAATTGTCTCCCTGCCAGTGTCATCCATCACTGGTATGATAGAACTCACTCGGATCTGCTATAAGTATACAAGCATTCGATCAAAGGAGAGACCAAATATCACACATTCTTAATATTATCATTGTTTGGTTATTATATTCTTATTATTATCTTATTCTCAATCGATTCATATACTTTGGTATGTGTACTAGTGTCCCTGTTGATTGAGGTTTAACCAACACACAAAAATATAAAATTTCAAAAATACAAAATAAAAGTGCAAGTTCTCAATGCCACCGCGATAACAAGTGGCTATGTAATTGAGTTTTTACCTGCACACAAATACAAATTTCAGAAAAACAAAAAGAAGTGCAAGGTGCTCAATTCTATCACAATAGCAAGTAGCTATGCAGGTCGTGATTCACAAGGAGGGACTAGCGATTGAAACTTTTTTAGTAAGTTCTCTTTTAGGTTACAAAACTGGTTAAAGATCTTCTTTTAGTTTTTTAAAAGAAAAGAGAAAAATGGTGTTAAAGTTAAGTTAGGAAGAAGGTGGTAGATTGAGAAGGTGGAGAAAATAGAAAATAGATATATACAAAGAAATCAAAAGAGTAATGAAAGAGTTGGTGTTGGTGATCTAAAATAAAATTAAAAGAAAAGAAAGTTAAAAATTACTTACCTTTTTTTGCCCAATACTTACCTTGAATCTGGCAATGATGTTACCTTGAAGTAGAGGCGATCAGCGCATAGCCCATAAGAGTTGATTCCCTTCTCTTTCACATTACATTATCAAGACGATACAAGTATGAAATGATACAGAATGAGACTTAAAATCCATCATCATGAGCTATCGGTGGCACTCGCAAAGGCAAGGCTCTTCGATGCTATAAGACTCACTTGGATAGCAATTCGTACCAAAAGAAGAAAAGTAGAAAGGAAGAAGAAAAACACAAAAAACTAAGAAGAACTTACGAATGCAGCTATAGATTCAATCTTGTAATAATAAGAGAAAAGAAGAATAACTTACACCGGTATCACTCTCAGTACAAGCTTCACTCTCGTTCTCCTATGAAACTCTGATCTCCTCTGAATTACATAAATAAAACTGAAAATTATATAAAAAGAAAAATAAAAACCTACATAAAAAAGAAGAAAAAACAAGCCTAAAGTTTATCTCTACATGATCGCTTCCTGTACGCTCTGAAAAACCCAGTATTTATAGGCAAAATCCAATGGGGGAGGGCGTACGAAGATAGGGGGAGCAAACGCTTCCCCAACTCCCTCAACAAAGCCGCAGAAACGCGATTATGGCCGCGTTTTCGCGGCCTAGCTGTGGCCAAGTGGCCACAGCCGAGGGGGTATAGCTCCTCATTAAGAGATCTTCCGTTATCTTGTTTTGGATTTCCCGTTTTAGCTCCTGAATTTGACGAAACAGCCTTTGATCTTGGGCTTTAACTAATAGATTTGTAGAGATTTGTTCTAACTAGTTTTCAACCGATCTGATTTGCCCTAATCTGTCCTAATTTTCTGATTTCGAAATAATTTTGAATTAAATCAGAATTTTGATAGGCTTTTGGGCTCATTTCTCTTTCCTTTCTTTTAGCAATGGGCCTGCATATAATTAAACAAAAATTAGGATTAAAAACAGAGTTTATTATATAATAAGTACGAGAATATGATATTAATTATGCAATATCGGCAATCGATTATACCCCCATACCTATCTTTTGCTCGTCCTCGAGCAAAACAACAAAATTAAACTAAAAATTATTAGACCACTTTCGCAGGTCACACGATTGCACTGAGCTTTTAACAAACCATTAAACCTCTAGGTTACCCCTAGAGGACGAATTTTGTCTCGTGAGGGTTTTCAGTGGATTGCACCCACAAAATCCATAAAGAAAGAGAAAAATGTTAGTATTTTGAAAACACATTTTTAAAGAGAAAAATATTTGAAATATTATTGTAAGAATTAAGTAATCTATAAGTTATAGGAAAATCGAATTTTTCATTCCTAAACTTAGTCTTTATTTAAAAATTTGTTATTAATCAAAGTAAGGAGTCAAATTGTACTTCTCATCGAGTCTATTACTTTACCCTAAGTCATATGCACCTTCGTGATCGTGAAATTTGACTAAGGGTTCTTTAACTCTAACTTTTATGCCTTATTTATTTATTTTTTTATTTTTGGTGGTAATATTCCTAAGTTCTATTAGGCTTTCTAATCTGCCTATTTAACGAGCCTTTAATCGGTGACTCCCAAACTAAAGGGTCTTAGGGCACTGGGTGAGAAAACACCCCAAGGACTTAAGGACTCAAGCAAACATGACCACAAAACTAAGAATTTTATTTTATGAACAGCTTTTAGGTGTGAATACTTATGCTTTATGAGGCAAAAATACCCAGCTTAATTAGAGGATTTTTATAGATATATATTTCTTTATTTGTATTATTTTTATTATTTTTATTTATTTATTTTTTTAAACTTATCTAATCATCTTTTGCATAAATACCAAGGCTTGCTTAGGCCAAAGCACCTGCCAATCAATAATTAGATTTGTTTATTTTTTTATAGATATACATATATTTTTTTATAAGGCATAAGAATCTTTGTTTTTGAACCTTAAGTGTGTAAGTGTATAAAGTGCACTTACTTCATCAAAGCAAAGATCATGGCTAAATTACTTTGACAAATTATCTTCCTAACCCTAAAAATTAAACAAATAATCTTATTTTGATCAAGTGTAAGAAATCCTAATTATGATTCTCCTATTCCTTAAAATTGACTTAATTTCTTACAAAAAATATGTCAAAATAATATTTCTATTTTCAAAAAGTTTTTAAAAGTAAATAAAATGTTAATATTTTTCTTTTTTTAATAAAAAGGAAAACCTAAGTTATGTTAGAACCTTCCCCACACCTATCTCATGCGTTGTCCTCAATGTATGAATTAATGCATAGATGCATGAAAAAGAAGAAAGGGAAGGAAAATATTACCTTAAGGTGGTGGTTCTGGTGGTGGTCTGATTGGTCCACGAAATGCAGAGCAATCAAATTTGCGTGGAGTTCAGAGGAACCCACCAGAAAACCTCTCTAATATAACCCACTAAAATGATGTATATATAAATGATCTTTATTAAGAATTTTTTCCCATCTAATTTTCAAATTTTACAAATAATTTCGAAGTCAATTTTATCAACACCTTTTTCCCAAAATGGAGTGTGAAAAGATGGAATGATTGACTTGAACTTAAGAAGTACGGGAACTAATACTGACTCAGAAAAGTGACTTAAGTCAAGTAAAGGTTCAGGAGTCAAGATTGGTTTAGGAAGTGGGTCCAAATTAAGAAGTTATAACTCAAGTCCACATTTATTTTCCAATAAGGGAATGTGACTTAACATTGGTAATTTAAGTTCAAGAATGACAGGTGTGGGAATCAAAACTAACTCTAAAATATTACTCAAGTTGGGTAACAAAACAGGCGTCAATATTGATCCAGGAATTTGAACTGGATCACAAATTTAAGAATCTAGGTCATATTTCTCATTGAGTTCAATTTCATAAAAATGAGAACTTGCCAATTTGTCAATGGGACTTTCAAAAGTATGAAATTGGTCAAGTACAATATGATGATCATAAAAGATTGGTAATTCAATTTCATGATGAATTGGCACATGATCCAATGTTGACTCGGGAAAAAGATTGAAATCAGGTGAAGACACCAGAGTTATTATTGAATCAGAAAGTAGAATTGAATCACCAAGTTGAGATTCAAGATCATATTCATTCTTAAGTTCAATTTCAGAAAAGGGATAACTTGCCAAAATGTTAATGTGGTTTTCAAAATTTGGAGTTTCGGCAAGTTCAAATGCGTGTACTGAAATGGAATCTTGTTTTCCAAAACAACATGATTCTTCAACTCTAACAGAATGGGTAGCGACATCAGAAATGGTCAAACGGTGAGAATGAAGAGTTTGGACCATTATATCTATGTCATGATTACGAGCGATTTGAGCCTGAGTCATGGCTTCAAGCAGCTTTTCATAATTGATTGGTTCATCATTTTGTTACAATTGGACTTGAAAAGATGAAGTTTTGTTTTGAAATTTGTGGTGAAATTGTGAGTCCGTTGTGATTGTTGCTTAGACTCACGCATACTCATTTTCAAGATTGATGGTTTTCTATTTTGAAATGGTGGAACTGAGTATGAATCTTAGAAATATTGTGGACAAGGAGGATAAGGAGGACAAGTTGGTTGAAAATTTGACTCGGGAGAGGTGAATCCCATTGACTCTGTAAAGAGTTAAAATTGTTTTAGAAATTATGGTCATAATATTGGGGAATGGGTTATATTGATTCGGATAAGACCAATCCGGCACACTAGGTTGGTTAAAATTATAATATGTCGGGTTGGTAATATCCGAAAAAGAGGTCAGGGGGTAATATGGATTACCATTAAAATTGAAAAAATTATTGTTATAAGCCATATCACACAGGAAATGTCAAATACAAACAAAGAAGAACAAACAAATAAGCAAACAAATAAGAAAGGAAAAAAAATCTAACCTAAGTTAGGGTAAACCTTAAACCTAGACGACTCCTAACTGCTTAGACTGTCCACGGGGGGTATATTGCCGAATCTGACCACAATTTAATCGGCCAGGTAGGGGCAAACTTGGTGGAAGGTATTCGTGCTTTAAGCAACAAGCCTAATTATACCCACCAGCCTTTGGGGTTTCGCCCCTCAATCCCTAACCCTAGACACCGATTTGGTAAGAGTCAAATTCAAATCAACTTCCCCCTTAGGTCAGTCTCCTATTTGAGTCTGAGATGTCCCTAGGGCCAACGTCTACTCAGTTTTAGTTAGACTTGGGTTAGTGAGTGAGGAGATTGTTTGTGGGCTAAGGGAGGGTAATGACTTTCCCGCCTTATCTTATTTATAGAACAAGCCCTTAAATCAATTTAGTATAGTGTACATGTATATAGAAAAAAGTAACACTCAAGTAATATTTCATATAAGAATGAACCTTACACTAAATGCTATGCACATATACCTTGGCTCTAGCACTCTTCAATAGTAAATAGAAAATGTAATAAAATAGACACGTGCCTAAATGCAAAGTCTAAATCATTTTTAGCATTTACAATCAATCTTTTACTATTGTTGTTAGAAATGTATGTACAGTGAGTCAAACAAGAAAATAAATAGCTACAGATATTAAACTTTACAATTCAGCTAATCTGTAGAAAATACAGGTTAGTAGTTCACTCAGATTGCCACATGAATGTAGCAAATCTGAAGGCTTCTGGGCTCTGCTTTCTTGAGCAGAGTCCAAGGCCACTTACATGTTTACTGCAACAAAAATTCCTTATTGTCAAACCTGTACACCAAGAACAAAGAAGAAAGTTAACCAAAAATGTAAATCTAAAAAGGGAATAACTTACTGTCCCTCCCTGGCAACGACACCAAAATTTGATCGAGTTTTTACCTGCACACAAATATAAATTTTCAAAATACAAAATAGAAGTGCAAGATGCTCAATTCTACCACAATAGCAAGTGGCTATACGGGTCGTGATCCACAAGGAGGGACTAGCAATGGAAGCTTTTTTAGTAAGTTCTCTTTTAGGTTACAAAAACTGGTTAAAGATCTTCTTTTAGTTCTTTAAAAGAAAAGAGAAAAATGGTGTTAAAGTTAAGTTAGGAAGAAGGTGGTAGATTGAGAAGGTGGAGAAAATAGAAAATAGATATATACAAAGAAATCGAAAAGAGTGATAAAAGAGTTGGTGTTAGTGATCTAAACTAAAATTAAAAGAAAAGAAAGTTAAAAATTACTTACCTTCTTTAGCCCAATACTTACCTTGAATCTGTAGCAATGATGTTACCTTGAAGTAGAGGTGATCAACGCATAGCCCATAAGAGTTGATTCTCGTCTCTTCCACATTACATCATCAAGATGATACAAGTATGAAATGATATAGAACGAGACTAAAAATCCATTGTCATGAGCTATCGGTGGCACTCGCAAAGGTAAGACTCTTTCGATGCTATGAGACTCACTTGGATAGCAATTGGTACCAAAAAAGAAAAGTAGAAAGGAAGAAGAATACAAAAAATAAAGAAGAACTTACAAATGCAACTATAGATTCAATCTTGTAACAATAAGAGAAAAGAAGAACAACTTACACCGGTGTCACTCTCAGTACAAGCTTCAGTCTCGTTCTCCTATGAAACTCTGTTCTCCTCTAAATTTCATAAATAAAACTAAAAATTACATAAAAAGAGAAATAAAAACCTATACTAAAAAAAGAAAAAACTGGCCTAAAGTCTATCTCTGCATGATCGCTCTCTGTACGCTCTTAAAAACCCAGTATTTATAGGCAAAACCCAACGGGGGAGGGCGTACGAAGATAGGGGGAGCAAACGCTCTCCCAACTCCCCTTACAAAGCCATAGAAACGTGGTTATGATCGCATTTTCGCGGCTTGGCTGTGGCCAGGTGGCCACAGTTGAGGGGGTACAGCTCCTCATTCAGAGATCTTCCGTTATCTCGTTTTGGATTTCCCGTTTCAGCTCCTGAATTTGACGAAATAGCCTTTGATCTTGGGCTTTAACTAATAGATTTGTAAAGATTTGTTCTAACTAGTTTTCAACCAATCTGATTTGCCCTGATTTTCTGATTTCGAATTAATTCTGAATTAAATCAGAATTTTGATGGGCTTTTGGGCTCGTTCTCTTTCCTTTCTTTTAGCAATGGGCCTGCATATAAATTGGACAAAAATTAGGATTAATAGCAGAGTTTATTATATAATAAGTATGAGAATATGCGGGTCATGATCCACAAGGAGGGACTAGCGATGAAAGCTTTTTAAGTAAGTCGTTTCTTGTTGAGTTTACAAAAACATGTTAGGAATTTCTTCGCAGTTTTAGAAAAAAACAAAAAGGTTAAGTTAGAAGATGTGAAGAAGATGGTAAAAAAAAGATGTTGTTATTGTTGTTGTTTTATTTACGAAAGAAAAGTAAAAACTAAATAAAGAGGAGAATGTTAGTTTTGCAGTAGAATTCTAAACTAAGAATTAAAAGAAAATTAAAAATTCTTACTTACCTCTTTCGTGCTCCTATACCTTGGATCCGTCGCTATGACTTACCTAGTATTTGAAGGCAATCAAGCATGGTGTATAGGATCTTCCTCGTTCCCGATTTGCACTATGAATAAAAGGGCATATTAAACTAACAAAGGAATGATTGTTCATCACCATAGGCCATCAAGGGCACTTGCAATGGCGAAGCAGTCTCGAGGCTATTGGATTCATTGGATTACAAACAAATCAAAGGAAAGCAAACAAAAATAAGAATAAATAAGAAAAAGTAACTTTCGATTCGATTAAATAATAATGAAAGAAAAGATGAATACTTACACCAGTGTCACTCTCAGTACAAGCTTCTTTTTCATTCCTCCATGAAACTTTTCTCTCCTCTCAATTACATAAAGAAAAATAAAAATTACATTAAAAGAGAAAGAAGAACCTAGGTTACATCTTTACAAAAATCTATTCTACTATCTGCTTAATCATTCTCTCTTTTGCCTCCAGGAATTGCATCATTTATAGGATAAAAGGAGTGACAAAGGGTGGTGAAGTGATGAGCTCAAATTGTTGGCTCAACAACCAATATCCTTATCCTAGTTATCCCTTTTTATACTACTAAGTTCATCTCTGAACTTCTTGATTTGGGATTATCTTCATTGATTTCTCAAGTAAGGATAATAAATCCAAATAAATTTGATTTAGTTGGAATAGATTTGATAATATCCTCTCTCTACTATCCCATATTTTCTGATAAGATTTGCCTCTGGACTCCAAATTTGGGATTATCTTTATTGATCTTCAAGTTAACCAAATGAATCTTTAAAAATCCAGTTTTATCTGATTTTATTTGGTGTTATCTTCTCTGATTTGCTCCAGTCTTTGGATAGATTGTTTCTAAACCTCTAAATTTGAGTAGATCTTCATTAATTTGCTTGAGCTTTTAAAACTCCATATTTAATTGGATAAACTTGTCCACTTCTCTTCTTTCTCCATAAATTACCCTGCATACTATTAGACATTAAAATGAATTAAATACTAGAGTTTTATTATAAAATAAATGTGAAAATGTGACACTAAATATGCAATGCACATGTACAATTAATATTATAAGAATATTACATCATTGATAGACGCAAAATATGAATTATAATGAGATATACAAGAATGAACAGCACAACAGGAGCTCAGGAGCTACAATAAGGAATCTCGAGAGCCGAGCAGGAGGGGTTGGAAAGAAAGGGCTCCGGACGGGCTTCCGCTGATCCGCTATGCTACCGCTGCGCCACTCTGATCAATAGAAAGTCCACCGCGGTCCAATATCTGTGATCTGGACATATAGGTCCAAGGTTGCTAGAAGCAACTCAGCGAGTGGTAAGATGAAGCCAAGTGGCGTGCAGAAGCAGGCAAGTGTGCACATAATCAAGTGATAAGATTCAGGCATTCAAGTACAGGCATTGACCAGAGACATGAAGGAAAATCAGGAAATCACTGGAAAATCTGAAATGAGGTTAGCACACGTGTAACGATAAATCTGAATAGAGAAAGCATTGTCAAAAATCGTGTCATGAGCATAGACATACACAAGCGTGAAATGAGACATCAAGTAATATGTTAAATACAAGTGTAGACAAAACCAATTGTATAAGCTTAGACTTTAGATTTATGAGACTGATATGTCGAAGGGATAATCCAAACGAGGAAACCCTCATATATATACCATATGCCTCATGTCACCATAACCTGAGTTCATACAACTCGAGTTGTCCCAAAGTTACAGAATAAGAATATCATAAATAATTACTGTGTCATAGAAAGCATGTACACGTGACAGGCATGATAACTTAATCATACATTAACAATCATCGATATTGCCTATTATTCTAATCATTTTCTTCCAATGTCCAAAACCACTGGTAGTTCATACCGGATCCATGTTGGCCCAAAGGCCCATCACTCTAGTTTTGATGATGATTAACTCATGTAGTTATAGTACTAATGATCTTGTGTTTATATAATTTTAGATATTTGATCAAGATCTAAGTGAGTGTTTAGCTTCAACAAAAAGATTCAAAGTCAAGTTTTGAAGCTAGCACGTGTTGATTCAAGAGCTCGCACTTCAAAGATCGCATTAAGTACTCAAGAGAAGTCTAGCTCATGGATCAAGGTTTGGACCAAGTCAAGATGAAAAAGAAGATTTTCAAAAGAAGACTTTCAAGAAGACTTGTGTCATCTTTGTAAGTGTTAAGATTTAGTTTAGATAAATATAAATGATAGATTAGTTGTGAATTTCTCAAGCTTACACACACACACACAAAGTTTATATGTATTTTCATAAAATAATTTTACTTTTTAGAAAATACCGTTTTGGTTTTGAGCTTCAAAGTATACATCCTTAAGTTTCATGATTAGATTTCATCAAAACAAGTTTATATGGTTTATATGTGTTTTGAATTTCATCCATACACATTGTTTGCCCAAATATTTAGAAAAACTTATTTGATGTTTTTATATCATTTGTTTGAGTTTTTGTCTTTATCAAAACTTATTTTAGAGCATATTGTCAAACATATAGATATTTCATCATATATGTGCATTGGATCATATTCATACACACTAAGCTTCAAAAATGTATAAAATATCTTATTTTTGTATTTAAAGAAGCTTTGAAAAAATCATTTTTCAAATTAAAGATTGTGTTAGAAAAATACAGATTTTTGTTTGAGGCTAAATTTCTATATCACAAAAATGCTTCAAAAAATTTGTAATATGTATTGATTTTTGATCACACATATTTGTACTTCAAAATATTTCAATGAACTTATTTTTGTAGATTTTATGTGATTTTATAGGAATTTATAAGAATTTATAAGACCAAGATTTAATCCTTATATTTCCTGACCTGGCCTTCTGGCAGTCAGCCGACCGGTCGACCGAGCCAGAAGTTGGTCGTCCGGGTAGTTGATTAGTAGTAAAAAATGCATAATTGTCATCATATTTACCATCACATTTGCATATTTATTCATATTATAATGCACATTTATTAATATTTTGTTATTTAATGTGTGCAGGCCTCGAATTATTATTTTAATAATAAATAAAGCTTAAAAGAGCCCAAAAGCCCAGATCCAAGCCCATGTTTGAAGCCCAGGTACAAAAGCGCAATTACAAGAAGTCAAAATGCAAATACAAGGGCTAAAAGTTGCAAATATCAAAGATAAGGGAAGGATAGACTTCTATCCAACCCTAAACACTTGCAGGATGAGGATAAAAGCCCAAGATAAGAAGGAAATTCGTGGATAGAAGATTTAGGATATTTGAGATCAAGGTAACTTGATTACTAAGTTATCTCGAAAAATCTAGAATAAAGAGCCAGGATGCAGCTTCCAGAAGCAGGCGCCCAAATGGATGGACCAGAAGAAGCCACGCGCCAAAGCGCGTGGCCAGATTCCACAGAAATGCCGCAGATCTGAGGCAAAAGCCCAGATTCTGCGGCATTTTGGATGAAGTTGACTACCAACTTTCGTGTGCGATCTTATCCGGGACTCTATCACCTTCTGCACTATAAATATCCCTGCAGGCGCAGCAGAGAGGGCATTCAGAGACGTATTAGGGTTTTCTTTTAGCCATTTTCTTTAAATTTCTGCAAGATTGTAACTTTCATTTCATGTACGTTGTGGAGAAGAAGGAGCTTTGTAATTGGAGGATTATTCTGCAATAAAGGTTACCTTTTTCCCATTTAATTTTTTGTATTTAGTTTTATTTTATTTCTGTGATCTCTCTGGTTTGGTTTCTAATCATCGATCTTCTGATTTGTTTTCTTTCTAATCATCGATCTTCTGATTTGTTTTCTTTCTTTCTTTCTCTAATCTCTCTTATTAAACAATAAAAAAAATATAAATTGAAAAGATAAAAAAAATGATGATGAACTAATTCTCTCTAGTGGTTTGCTGAAATTCTTAAAGCAACCCTAGAGCAGTTAAGCCTTGATCAGATTGATGACCATCTCTAGAAACCCTAGGTTTAATAACAACTTTTCTTGAAGATTAAACAAGATAACTAAGATTCTTAATCTAGGTTGCATATTAAAAAGACTTTTCATGACTTCAAACCTAAGAACTAGGACAGCATAAATTTAAGATTCATCTTCTATTAAGCTGTACCTAGATGTTAGGATGAACCATAGTTTGGCTTTTAAATAATGTAACTTAGTTAGAATCTGGTATTGGTTTTTCTTACTTGAATTATTCTTAATAACCTAGGGTGAATTACATACATCTCAAGATGAGATCAATCTCCTTAACTTGCAATAGGGTTGTGGTAGAAAATCAGCAAAACCACGTCTTTCATATCATATATTCTCAAATCTAATCTCTTTTCTCCTATTTTTGAAGATACAGAGGAATCGAGTCGAAAAGCTTGCATCGCATCCTTCCCTGAGGATCACGACCCGCTTGAGCCCTTGCTACAGCGGATTCGCATTGAGACTAAGAAATCTACACTTCATTCTTTTTATTCACAAATTTTTAAATTCTCAATCAAATTTTGGCGCCGTTGCCGGGGAAGGAACGACACGATTTCCTCGTTCTAATCATTCTTTATTCTTTCTGTTTGCAGATACAGAGAACAGAAAAACAGAGCAGTAGCAAGGACATACAGCAACCCAGTGCCTCTGCCCTCGAAGGCAGAGCACCAGGGCCTACATATTTGCCGCAGATCAGCGGCCAGGGCCGCAATTCTGCGGCAATAGTAGTTGACTACTAATCTGGTTTTCTGCAGGTTGCTCTGAATTGCAAAAATAGCTTACTGCTTTGATTATATTTCTCTGTGATCACTCTGCAACTGCTAATTAATAACATTAACCCATTTGTTGATAAAAAAAAAAAAAAACTAGACTCTTGCATTTAGGGCACGTGTCTATTTTAATTTTTTTAATTCTGTTGAAGAGTGCTGGCGACAAGGTACGTTTGCATAGCATATAAATTAGGAAACACTCTTGGTTGATTTACTGCTTTCTTGAGTGATTACTTTTCTACAGCTTTACACGTACACAAAAACATCTTAAGGGCATAACCCATAAACAAGATAAGGTGGGGATTTCATCACCCTTCCTTAGCCCACAAATCATATCCGTCACACTCACAACCCTAACCTTAAGTAAAATTTGACTAGATGTTGGCCCTAGGTTAACTCGGACTCAATAGGAGATTGACCGAAGGAGGAAAATTGTTCGAAATTAACTCTTGTCAAATCGGTGTCTAGGCAGGGGATTGAGGGCCGAAAGCCCGAAGAACGGTGGTTATTTAATTAAGGAACGTCTCTGACGGAAAACCTCCCACCGGTCTTGCCACCTACCTGGCCGATTAGCTTGTGGTTAACGTCGACAGTAGACCTCCTAAGGACAGTCTAAAGTTAGGAGTCGTCTAGGTCAAGGCTTACCCTAGATTAGGATTTTTGATTGTTTTTCTTTTTATTGATTGATTGGGTGAACTTGTTTGCTGATTGTGCATGTCCGCTTGGTCGAGAGACCCACTTACATCCAGGCTAACTAGAACTAGTTCACCACCCGAACAAAAGCCTGACTCTCACATGGCACAACCGCCGTCTCTCCAAGATAGGATCTATCCTATCAGGACCTCTCTTCCTTCTTGCATCAAGCTTAACGATGAAGGTGTTGACCCATTTGAGCTTAAGCCACAATACATCAACACCCTTCCTAAATTCCATGGGATGGAATCCGAGGACGCATACTTCTTCATAAGGGAATTTGAGGAAGTATGTCTCATGATGAATATTCCTAAGTTAGGAAAAGATGACATCAAACTTAGGTTTGTCCCTTTTGCTTTGAAGGATTCAGCAAAGAAATGGCTATACAGTCTAGAGGTTGGTTCTATATCTTCTTGGGATAATTTTGTTAAGGCATTCTTAAAGAAATTTTATGCCGTTCACAAGACTGCATTGATTAGGAAGAATATCCTACAGTTTAAGCAGACAGCCAATGAGCCTTTTTGGAAATATTTCGAACGTTTCAAGGACCTCCTTGCCCAATGTCCTCACCATGGGATAGAGAAATGGCGACTTTACTAAGTTCTATATGATGGATTAGAATATCAAACTAAAACATTGTTAGAATCCATGTGCCAAGGAGGATTTATGAAAAAGAACGAAAATGAAGGATGGGAATTGTATGAGGAATTAGCTGAAAATACCATCCAATGGGAACCTACCCCGGAAAAATTTAGGACTAATGACCCTACTTCTTCTAAAGGAGGTATCCATTCCATTGAGGCCAATGTAGCAACTGATGCTAAGTTAGCTGCTGTTATGTGAAGACTGGAGGCTCTTGAAACAAAAGAGCCAGTCTCTGTGAATCAAGTCAGCCCAACATCTTCGGCGGGCTGTACTTATTGTCTAGATATGAACCATGTGTTCGAGGAATGTCCTGTCTTCATCGCGCATCAAAGCTTGCCCGAATATATGAGTGCGGCCTTCACAAGGCCCGCCAACAATCCTTATTCGCCCACCTACAATCCCGGTTGGAGAAACCATCCCAATTTTTCATGGGGCCCGAGCAACATTGAGCAGACTAGGCCCAAATTCTCCAACAATTTTCAAAATTCGCCCTATCAGCAGAGTTTTCCTAGTCAAAATCCTCCACCCTCTTTCCAATATTCACAAATGGAAACAAGATTGTCCAACATGGAAAGAAAGGTGGACACCCTAGTTAAAAGCCATGACACGCTGGCTCAAGTCTTAACTAGGATAGAGATCCAGTTGAACCAGCAAGAGAGACAGAGAGGGACCCTACCGAGTCAACCATTGCCAAATCCTAGGAATCCTAGGCCAGCCAATGAGGCTCAAGACCCAAATCAGTGTCACATGGTTCATACACTCAGATCTGGGAAACAAGTTGATAATCAAGTATCCATGCCATTGGATCCATCTCAGCCATTCATTCCATCTAGCTCCACTTCCATTCCATCTAGCTCCACTCCTTCTCAATCCAGCCCCAATGAAACTGAAGGTGAAAAGTCAGCAGGTCAGATGCACCAGCCTATAGCTCCATTTCCAAATAGGCTTAGAAGCAACAACAATGCACATATGGAGAAATTATTAGAGGTGTTCAATCAAGTTAGGCTCAACATTCCACTTCTTGATGCAATCCAACAGGTCCCTAGTTAAGCCAAATTCCTTAAGGACATGTGCACCAAGAAAAGAAAGACTAATGTGCCTAAGAAGGTTTTTCTAGCCACTAACATTAGTGAGCTATTGTCCAACCAGATCCCTATTAAGTATAAGGACCCTGGTTGCCCCACCATCTCTTGCACCATAGGTCGAGCCGAAATCAATCGAGCACTCCTCGATTTAGGAGCCAGCATCAATTTGCTCCCTTTCTCCGTGTATCAACAACTTGGATTAGGTGAACTCAACCCGACCCAAGTTACTATTCAGTTGGCTGACCGCTCTATCAAAGTTTCTAAGGGAGAAATCAATGACGTTCTCATACGGGTAGGAGAATTCATTTACCCAGTAGATTTTATTGTCTTAGAGACACAACCTGTGTCTAATCCTAGGTCCCAAACTCCCGTCATCTTAGGAAGACCGTTCCTAGCAACTGTAAATGCAATAATCAATTGTAGAAACAGATCCATGAGATTAACTTTTGGGGATATGACCAAGGAAGTCAATGTTTTCAACCTAGGTAAGCATCCCTACGATGTGACCGACCAACCCTTTGAGGTTAACTTCATTGAAAATATGACGAGTGAGCATAATGATAAGATCATACTTGAGTCAGAGGAAGAGGAAGATTTAGAAAAAAGTGATATCAGCCTTGATGAGATCGAATGGGAATCAAATCTGAGTTCTATAGAGATGGGAGACTCAAGCTTAACACCTCCACCCATTGAGCCACGTCCTTCTTTAGAGTTAAAAGCCTTACCCAAACATCTTAAGTACGCCTAACTAGGTGAACAAGAGACGTTACCGGTCATAGTTGCATCTAATTTGACCAATAGGCAAGAGGAGGACCTGCTGGCAACCCTTAGGAGACATAGGGAAGCCATTGGTTGGACTATGGCAGATATCAAGGGACTGAGCCCTACGATAGTCCAGCATCGTATTCACCTAGAGGAAGGGGTTAGACCGAAGAGAGATCCACAGCGTAGGCTAAACCCACTCATGCAGGAGGCTGTACACGCCGAAATAGTGAAACTGTTAGATAATGGGATCATTTATCCCATTTCCGATAGCGAATGGGTTAGCCCAATGCATGTGGTCCCTAAGAAGTCCAGCTTTACTGTGGTAGAAAACGACAAGCATGAGTTAGTGCAAACACGATTGCCTACCAAGGTAAGAGTATGCATAGACTACCGCAAGTTGAATGCAGCCACTAGGAAAGATCATTTTCCCCTCCCTTTCATTGACCAAATGCTGGAAAGATTAGCCGGTCATGAGTATTACTGCTTTTTGGACGGATATTCGGGATATAACTAAATCCCTATAGCACCGGAGGACCAAGAGAAGACAACGTTCACATGTCCATTTGGGACATTTGCCTACCGTCGAATGCCTTTCGGCTTATGCAATGCCCCCGCCACATTCCAACGTTGTATGTTAAGCTTGTTTTCGGATATGGTCGAGCGTTTCGTAGAAATTTTCATGGACGACTTCTCTGTCTATGGAAATTCATTTGACCAGTGTCTCCATCACTTGGAGCTAGTGCTGAGTTGGTGCACCGAAAAGAACTTGACCCTCAATTGGGAAAGTGTCACTTCATGGTGCAACATGGGATTGTCCTAGGTCACGAGATATCTAGGGAAGGGATTAAGGTAGACAAGGCCAAGGTGGAGATCATAGCCAAACTTCCACTTCCACGATGCGTGAAGGACATTCGGTCTTTCTTAGGACACGCTGGATTTTATCGTAGGTTCATTAAGGACTTTAGCAAAATTGCTAGACCCCTTACAAACCTTCTAGCTAAAGACATGTCCTTCATCTTTGATGATAGGTGCCATAGTGCATGGGAAAAATTGAAAGTGGAACTTATCTCTGCCCCTATCATCTCACCTCCGGACTGGTCCAAACCTTTTGAGATCATGTGCGATGCTTCTGATTTTGCGATAGGTGCTATCTTAGGACAGCGTAAGGACAACAAGCAGCATGTGATCTATTATTCGAGTAGGACGCTCAATGACGCCCAAATGAACTATACTACAACCGAGAAGGAATTCTTGGCAGTAGTGTTCGCTTTGGAGAATTCCGCCCATACCTACTTGGGACCAAGACCACGATTTTCACTGACCATTCTGCACTTCGATACCTTATGCTTAAAAAAGATGCGAAGGCCCGACTCATTCGTTGGATCCTTCTCCTTCAAGAATTCGATCTCGAAATTCGAGATAAAAAAGGTGTCGAAAATGTCGTAGCTGACCATCTCTCTCGTGTGCCAAACGCACCTTCTGACGAACTGCCCATTAATGACAATTTCCCCGATGAACAACTTCTAGCCATCTCTAAGGAGCCATGGTTTGCTGACATAGTAAATTACTTAGTCACAAACCAAACACCACCTAATTGGTCTAAACAGGATAGATACCGATTCTTGTCTCAAGTTCGGTATTACATGTGGGAAGATCCTTATCTTTTCAAATATTATAGCGACCAAATCATTAGGAGATGTGTCCCCGACGAGGAAACTAGAA
The DNA here is from genome assembly GCA_038442645.1 of Agave tequilana. NCBI lineage: Eukaryota > Viridiplantae > Streptophyta > Magnoliopsida > Asparagales > Asparagaceae > Agave > Agave tequilana. The sequence continues at coordinate 39,663 of JAVJIF010020994.1, forward strand.
GCGTTCTAGCTTTTTGTCATGAGTTCGCTTGCGGTGGACATTTTGGTCCCCGCAAAACTGCCGAGAAAATTCTGCAAAGTGGCTTTTATTGGCCAACCGTGTTTAGAGACGCATTTGAGTATTGCAAAACTTGCGCAAGATGTCAAATGATAGGAAGAATTTCCAAACGAAATATGATGCCCCTAAATCCTATTCTAGAAGTAGAACTTTTCGATGTCTGGGGCATCGATTTTATGGGACCCTTCCCTAATTCGTTTGGGCACCAATACATCTTGTTGGCCGTAGACTACGTGTCAAAATGGGTTGAAGCTGTCCCTTGCAAGACAAATGATAACAAAGTTGTTGTCAAATTCTTGAAAGATAATATCATCTCACGCTTTGGAATCCCTCGAGCATCATTAGTGACAATGGCACACATTTTTGCAATAGAACTTTTGAAGCTCTTATGCGAAGATATGCCATAACTCACAAGTTGTCTACGCCCTACCATCCTCAAACTAGCGGACAGGTAGAAGTTTCTAATAGGCAAGTCAAGCTCATTTTGGAGAAGACCGTGAATCAGAATAGGAAGGATTGGTCCACCAAACTGGTAGATGCCCTATGGGCATATAGGACTGCCTTTAAGACGATTCTAGGAATGTCTCCCTACAGATTAGTCTTTGGAAAGGCTTGCCACCTTCCTGTTGAACTAGAGCACCGGGCCTTATAGGCAATTAAGCGGCTAAATTTCGATTTAGATAAGGCCGGTGAGTTTCGGAAATTACAAATTTCTGAACTAGAGGAGTTGAGGAATGATGCATACGATAATGCAAAGATTGCGAAGGATAGGGTTAAGGTTTTTCATGATAAATCCATCACGAGAAAAACTTTTGTCCAAGGACAAAAAGTTTTACTCTATAACTCTAGACTTCATCTCTTTCCTGGCAAGTTGAAGTCAAGATGGACAGGGCCCTTCATTGTTAAGACTGTGTTTCCATACGGAGCCATAGAGATCTACGACCCAAAAATGGCAATGCATTCAAGGTAAATGGTCAACGTCTTAAAATCTTTTTGGAGTCAGTACCAGAAGTAAATGCAGCTATGGGTCTTTTTGACCCACTGTATCGATAACTATATCTTTCTGCCAGTTCATGCATCCATGCATTTCATTCATACATTAGGGACAATGCATGAAACAAGTGTGGGGGAAGGGTATGTAATACATTTAAAAAAAAAATCTAAAAACAAAAAAAATTTATAAAAAGGATAATACTTTGACTTATTTTTTGAAAGAAATCTAAGTTAGTTTTAAGGATTAGGAAAATCATGATTAGGATTTCTAAACTTGGTCAAAATAAATAAATTGTTTAAATTTTAGGTATAGGAGGAGAAATTGAATAAGTAGTTAGTCTTAATTTTTACCTTAATGAAATATGCATACCTAATGCATATCTAGGATTCTAAGACAAAGACCCTTGTGCCTCATAAAAAATAAAAAAAAAATTTCAATCACTAATTAAGCTGGATACATGTGCCTCATGAAGCATAAGTATTCACGCCTAAAGGTGAGTTAATAAATAAAATCCTTAGTTTTGTGGCCTAGTTCACTCGAATTTGAGTCCGCGGGGTGTTTTCTCACCTGGTGCCCTAAGACCGACTGGTTTGGGAGTCATCGACTTTAAGTTCTCTATATGGGTGGATTAGAAAGCCTAAACTAAAGAATATTATACATGTATTAACACATCTAATAGTCAATTAGTTAGGTATGAGGGCCTCAAGAAGCCTTGATACTTATACGAAAGAAAATTAGATGAGTTATACATGCCAAAAAAAAATTATTAACACATCTATTAGTCGATTAGTTAGGTATGAGGGCCTCAAGAAGCCTTGATACTTACACGAAAGAAAATTAAATGATGTTATAAAAATAATAACAGGCATGAGAGTCCAAGTTAAGGAATTCCTAGATTCACAAGGGTGCGTATGACTTTTGGTAACGAAAAAGACTATACAAACATTTAATTTTAATCCTTACTTAAAATGGATAACAATTTACTTTATAAAGACTAAGTTTAAAGAATGAATAAAAATGATAATCCTAAAACTTATAGACTACTTAGTCTCTTCAAATATAAGTCAAATATTTTCCTTTTATGGATTTTGTGGGTGTAATCCGCTGAAAACCCTCACGAGACAACACTCGTCCTCTAGGGTAACCTAGGGGTTTAACGGCTTGTTGCACATGCTAAGTGCAACCGTGATTCCTATGAAGTGAGTTAGTTAGATTAGATTTTCTTTTTCTTTTTGATTTTACTCGAGGACGAGCAAAATGATAAGTGTGGGGTGTGATTAGTAGTAAAAAATGCATAATTGTCATCATATTTACCATCACATTTGCACATTTATTCATATTATAATGCACATTTATTAATATTTTGTTATTTAATGTGTGCAGGCCTCGAATTATTATTTTAATAATAAATAAAGCTTAAAAGAGCCCAAAAGCCCAGATCCAAGCCCATGTTTGAAGCCCAGGTACAAAAGCGCAATTACAAGAAGTCAAAATACAAATACAAGGGCTAAAAGTTGCAAATATCAAAGATAAGGGAAGGATAGACTTCTATCCAACCCTAAACACTTGCAGGATGAGGATAAAAGCCCAAGATAAGAAGGAAATTCGTGGATAGAAGATTTGGGATATTTGAGATCAAGGTAACTTGATTACTAAGTTATCTCGAAAAATCCAGAATAAAGAGCCAGGATGCAGCTTCCAGAAGCAGGCGCCCAAATGGATGGACCAGAAGAAGCCACGCGCCAAAGCGCGTGGCCAGATTCCACAGAAATGCCGCAGATCTGCGGCAAAAGCCCAGATTCTGCGGCATTTTGGATGAAGTTGACTACCAACTTTCGTGTGCGATCTTATCCGGGACTCTATCACCTTCTGCACTATAAATATCCCTGCAGGCGCAGCAGAGAGGGCATTCAGAGACGTATTAGGGTTTTCTTTTAGCCATTTTCTTTAATTTCTGCAAGATTGTAACTTTCATTTCATGTACGTTGTGGAGAAGAAGGAGCTTTGTAATTGGAGGATTATTCTGCAATAAAGGTTACCTTTTTCCCATTTAATTTTTTGTATTTAGTTTTATTTTATTTCTGTGATCTCTCTGGTTTGATTTCTAATCATCGATCTTCTGATTTGTTTTCTTTCTAATCATCGATCTTCTGATTTGTTTTCTTTCTTTCTTTCTCTAATCTCTCTTATTAAACAATAAAAAAAAATATAAATTGAAAAGATAAAAAAAATGATGATGAACTAATTCTCTCTAGTAGTTTGCTGAAATTCTTAAAGCACCTAGAGCAGTTAAGCCTTGATCAGATTGATGACCATCTCTAGAAACCCTAGGTTTAATAACAACTTTTCTTGAAGATTAACAAGATAACTAAGATTCTTAATCTAGGTTGCATATTAAAAAGACTTTTCATGACTTCAAACCTAAGAACTAGGACAGCATAAATTTAAGATTCATCTTCTATTAAGCTGTACCTAGATGTTAGGATGAACCATAGTTTGGCTTTTAAATAATGTAACTTAGTTAGAATCTGGTATTGGTTTTTCTTACTTGAATTATTCTTATAACCTAGGGTGAATTACATACATCTCAAGATGAAGATCAATCTCCTTACTTGCAATAGGGTTGTGGTAGAAAATCAGCAAAACCACGTCTTTCATATCATATATTCTCAAATCTAATCTCTTTTCTCCTATTTTTGAAGATACAGAGGAATCGAGTCGAAAAGCTTGCATCGCATCCTTCCCTGAGGATCACGACCCGCTTGAGCCCTTGCTACAGCGGATTCACATTGAGACTAAGAATCTACACTTCATTCTTTTTATTCACAAATTTTTAAATTCTCAATCAGTAGTCGACTGATGTGCACAGAAATGTGCACGGGCCTTTGGCTGAGGGCCGGTCGATCGGGCGATCGACTGATCTAGAGAGTTCACTCTCTGGATCTGGCCCCGGTCGACCGACAGGTCATGACCAGGGTGCGGTCGACCGGTAGCCTCAACGGTCAAAAATATGACCATCGACGGGCCTTTCAACCAATAGGTCATCCTGGCTGCAGTTTGACCCCAACACTATATTTCTGAAGTCTATTTAAAGAGGGCTTTTGGGCTATTTTTCACAAGATTTGAAGAGGGTTTTAGAGCTAGTTTTTCCATCTCTCTTAGGGTTTTTCTTCACTTATTTTAGGGATAAAACTTCCATATCAAAAAGAGAGTTTTCAAGAGTATTTTTCAAAAAGATTTCTTGAGTTTTCCACCACAACTCTTTCTTGCTTTCTCACGCCAACTTGAGCTTTCCATTGCTATATCAACCCTATAGGAGCTTTGTTGTGAGAGTGTTTGTGGTGATCAAAGTGTAGAGATCACCAAGTGTTCATCTTTATATTTGAGGAGGTGAACTTGCGGGTTCGTGTTGTGACGAGTTTTTGTGGAAGCTCGGTGTAGAGGTGCGGCCTCGGCAAGCTAGTGTGCTTGCGTGTGTTGTTCTTGCAGGAACAAGTGAGGGACTTGCAGGTCCAAGAGTTCTAGTGTGAACTTATTGTAGGTGTTGCGGCACCGAGTGATCTTGCGGGATTGATTCTAGTGGAAATCTTTATAGTGTTGAAGGCGGGGACGTAGAGCAAGGGTGCTCAACCTCAAAACAATTCTTCCGTGTTTGCGATTGCTCATCTCTCTCTGTCACTTGTATTTATATATCTTACATGCTTATATTGTTTATTTCTTTATATACTTGATATATCTTGTGCTCAATTGTTATATGCTTGGAATTATTTGCTCACACTTGTATTCAACTAAGAGAGCCATAGTGGCACTCGACTCTTAATCTAGAGAAATCTTGAGAAGATAGTCAGAACCTTTCATTGAGAATTTGGTTACACTCTTGTGTTATACCTTATGTACTAGCTTAATAACTTTAGTTTGCATAAATAGTTTTAATTCCGCATCATTGTCATTAGATTAGCTAGTACACTATTCACCCCCCACTAGGTGTATTTCAATTGGTATTGAAGCTTAGTGCTCTTGATTTGGGTCAACAATCTTGAGTTAAAGATCCTCATTTTAGCTAATCACAATATTTATTTACACACACATATGAATTTCATTTCATGCCTCCCATGTTTGATATTCTTAACATCTAAACTTGAAAAGTTAAGATGTCAATGTACCGCAAAGCCTTAGGAATTCATGTTTATTATGCCACTATTAAAGATTCTTATTGTTTAAATGATAAACATCTAGAAGCTAATGCAAAAGCCATCCATGCATTAAAGAGTACCCTAAATGATGACTATTTATGTAGGATTTCTAACTTTGATTCGGCTTTTGTAGTATGAAACACACTTGTCTCCCTTGGTGAACAAAAGAAATACTATATGGGGAGTGACTCGGATGATGGAAGCGATGCTTCTAACATATGCTACATGGTCCAAGGGATGGACCCCTTGAGGTAAATTCCGAATTTGAGGTAGAAGAAGATATTGACATGCCTTATGATGAGTTTGCATCTTTTTGTCAAAAACTTCTTGAAAAATATGATTATTAAAAATTAAAAATAATAAATTGAAGAAGGAAATACTTCTTTGTTAAAAGAAAATGATTCCTTTAAAATAAATTTGAATGTGTTTCAAAAGAAAATGAATTTTTGAAAAAGGAGAATATTTTCTTGTCTTCAAATTAAATGACATTTGTGAAGGAAACAATTCATTGAAAAATAAAATTATTTTGGTAGAAAAAGAAAAAAAGATTGTTTTGGAAGAAAATAACTCTTTCAAAAGAAAATTTATTTTAAAAGAAAATGAAAAGATTTCTAAAAAAAGAAAAAGACTGTTGTTTCTCATACTCATGTCTCTTTTTCCAAAATAAATAATGATATTTGTATTATGAAGAAGAACATTGATTGTTTGGGCTCCACTTTGAGCCAATGTGTATTTAATCACTCTAAATTGGAATCCATGTTCGCAGAAACAAATTCCACACGTTCATGCACAAACCCCACGGCATACCATGCTCACACTCACACCACTCAAATGCACGCTAGAGTGTACACATGTTCACATTATGGCTGCAAAGGCCATCTTGCAAGATTTTGCTTTGATAGATTAAATGTTGGCCAAAAAGGTTACACTCTCCATTTGTTTAGAGTTTTGATGATAACAAAACAAATAAGAGCTATTTGGTACTAATTAGTTTGTTTAAGATAAGTTTCAGGTTAGTACCATATTTGGAGGCCATTGCTTAGCTATTGCAAGAACTTCTAGGTTCATGAAGCAAAGAAGGCGTTTTGCACATCAAGGAAGGAACATAGAAGAGAAGGCTCTAGCAAGGCATTGCATGGCTCAAGACTTCAAGATTGCTCAAGATAATTTATTAGATTTGTTTTTAGTTTAGAGTTTTGTTAAAGAATAGTGAATAGTTTGAAGCTCTATCACACACGTTTTTGCGCACATCTCATATTCAAATATATTTCCTATAATATGTACAAAAATAGTTTGTATACAATCTTCAGCCTACAAACTCATTTTTATCCATTATATATATCTCTATTCAAAACTATTTGTTAAAAATAGATTTCTCCTCAAAATTCTATTTTTGTTTTGGCTTTTGACCTGAGCCGGTCGACCGTCCGGGTCGACCGACCCTATGTCAGGTCAAGACGGTCGGCCGACCCAGTCGACCGGGGTTCTGGCAGCAGTGAGTATCCGTGTGCACGTTTCACGGTCGACCGAAACATGCCTGACTGACAGACTTCTGCTCTCTGTATTTTTTGGTCGACCAGGCGGTCGACCGTCAGCCTGCAACGGCTCTTTTTTTGAACTTGCGGTCGACCGGCCAGTCGACCGAGGTAGCCGTTTGAACAGTAACGGCTATCTCCTAAGCTGGTTTAATTTTTGTCTTTTTCTCACTTAAGTATGTTTTAATGACATGTTTTGAATATAATATCTTCTGATTAGCCTTAAATATGTTTTATCTCCTAACCCTAGCCCTCTCCTATAAATAGGGGTATTTGGGGAGAGGTTCATTCACCAATTAATTACAAGAAAAATTTGCAAAAGTTTCAAAAGTTTAAGGCATTCAAAAGAGCTTTGATTTCTTGGTTTTTGTGCTGAAATTCTCTCTCATTTTCTGAAGTATTTTCAAGAACTCTCTGATTTCTTTTCTTTTCTCCTTACACACAAGAGCTTCATTCCTACTCATTGTTCTCTAAGGACCTTTGTAAGGGAAGAGAATTTTTGCAAGAGAGAGTTTGTGGTCTTTTGACTACTAAGAGATTGCTTGTACTTGAGATTGTGGAGTTGGGTACTCCGGGAATTTATAACATCTTTGTGATAGTGGAAGTGGTTGGAATCCTTCTGGGGAAGGCGGGGAAGTAGAGTTGGGTGCTCGAACCTCGATAACAATTCTCGATGTTTGCGTTTGGTTTACTTGCTCTTATTTCTTGCTCTATTTTCATTGCTCTTATTACTTGTTCTCTACATTCATTGCTATATTCACTTGCTTTGTGAGATTATTGCATCATAAATTTTAAATTGTGCATTGATTAGCATTATCACCTATTCACCCCCCCTCTAGGTGATTTTCAATTGGTATCAGAGCTTGGACTCTAGGTTTTGGCTTAACATCCATAGAGAGATCCTTAAAACTTGCTAATCAACATTTGCATTCATCCATTCATTCACTAGTAAACATGGTCGACAACATCAAAACCCTCCTAAATTTGATGGACTTAATTTCCCTATTTGGAAGGTTAGGATGACTATCTTTTTGCAATCTTTAGGTAGCTTAGTAGCTAAATCCTTGACCAAACCCTATGTAGTACCCGATAGTGATGAGAGCACTTGGACCGACTTCGCCTTTAGAGAATATGAGGCTAACTCTAAGGCCCAAAACTCCCTATTAACCGCCTTGAATGAGGATGACCTTACACGGTAATTCATTGCCAATCCGCCTATGAGATTTGGCAACATTTATTGGTCACACACGAGGGGACTTCACAAGTTAAGAGAGCTAAGATAGATCTCTTAAGGTCCCAATATGAATCCTTTAAAATGATTGATGAAGAATCTATTGATTGTATGATTACTAGATTTACTAAAATCACCAATGCTCTTTCTTCTTTAGGTGATGACATCTCAATGACCAAAAGGTGCGAAAAGTGATTCAGGCACTTCCTACATCATGGGAGATCAAGGCCACCACCTTGAAAGAATTGAACGACAAGGATGAGATGGACCTAATTAGTCTCATTGGGAACTTAAACCCATGAGATGGAAAAGAAAGCAAGAGAAGAGGCCGCTCCACTAAGAAGAAATCCATAGCCTTCAAGTCTTCATCCACTCTTGAAGACGATGAAGAAGATGAAGAAGAAGATGAGGAGCTATCACTACTTGTTCGCAATGTGAAGAGAATGTACCGGAGGAACAAGCTCAACTTTCGAAGGAAATTTGAAGGCAAAGAGGAGAGAAGAATTATATGCTACAATTGCCGAAAGCCCGGACATATCATGCCGATTGCCCGGAGTTCAAGAAGAAGATGACTTCCTCCTTCAATCCAAAGAAGCCGAAGAAAAGAAAGCATACAAAGCTACTTGGGATTCGGAAAGCGAGTCCGAAGAAGAGGTAGATACGGCAAACATGTGTTTTATGGCAAACACACCCAAGGTAACCCCTCAACCTCTTGATGATGAAGATGATGAATTAAGTAAAGAAGTTCTTGTTCATGTCTTTGTTGAACTTTCAGAAACCTATGATAATAAAAAGATTGATTGCTCTAATTGAAAAGGAAGTTGCTTTTCTTAAAATCAACTTGCTATTATTTCTAAAGAAAAGATGAAATTTCTTCAAATCTCATTTCTACCCAAAATGAATTTAGTGCTTACAAAGTTGCTTGCAAAGCAAAATTTTCTAAGATTGATGAAAAAGAAATTTCTTCTTTAAAAACTAGAATTGTTGATTTTGAAAAGACTTTAAAAGATTGTGCTTTTAACACTAAGAAACTTGAAGAAATGTTTTCCAAAAAGCACACCTCTCATGCTAAAGATTTACATGTTAAATTCCTCATGCTCACACTACACATAACACTTCTCATGCTAAATCTTCTCATGCTCACAATTCTCATGCTCACAAATCACCACTCACTATGCTTTTAAATATGGTAGAGTGTATAGATGCACATATTGTGGTAAGAATGGACATTTGGCTAAATTTTGTTATGACCAAATAAATAGAACCAATAATCTTGTTTGGGTAATGAAACTAACTCTTTAGGACCAAGAAAATGTGGGTACCAAATCAAGTCCTAAATTATTTGATGTAGGTACACACCAAGGCTCCAAGACGTAGGGAGCGGTGGTACCTTGATAGTGGTTGTTCAAGACACATGACGTGGGACATCAATAACTTTACAACCTGTCAAGGTACGAGGAAGGTGGCTCCGTCACCTTCGGGGATGACTCCAAAGGCACTATCATCGGTATAGGTAACATTCAAATTGGTGCATCTCCCATTATAGAAAATGTTGTACTTGTTGATGGTTTGAAGCATAATTTGCTTAGCATTAGTCAGTTTTGTGACCGTGGACTTAAGGTTGCTTTTGATGATTCTTCTTGCAAAATCTTTGATGTTAAACCAATGATTGTATTCTCACCGGTTTTCGTGATGATAATGTTTATATCATTGACATGCTTAATGTGGAATGTTCTACTAAATGCTTAAATGATTTTGATGAAAATTCTTGGCTTTGGCATAGAAGATTAGGACATGCATCTTTTGACCATCTTTCTAGGATTAATTCAATGGAATTGGTGAAAGATATTCCTTGCTTGAAGTTTGAGAAAGACCGCATTTGTGGTGCGTGCCAACTTGGGAAACAAACCAAGTCTTCCTTCAAACCAATCAAGGATATCATGTCAACTAGGCCTTTAGAATTAATTCATATGGATCTTTTTGGACCTACTAAAACTAAGAGCTTAAATGGTAGTAGATTTGCATTTGTTTTAGTTGATGATTTTTCCCGTTTCACTTGGGTTTTCTTCTTGGAACACAAATATTAAACTTTTTCTCATTTTAAGATTTTTCGAAAAGAGTTGAAAAAGAAAGGGTTTTTCGATTTTGAGAATAAGGAGTGATAGAGGTGGTGAGTTTGTTAACCAACTCTTCATGACTTATTGTGATGAAAGGGAATTAAGCATGAAATGTCTTGTCCTAGAACTCACAACAAAATGGAGTTGTAGAAAGAAAAAATAGAACACTTCAAGAGATGGCTAGGACAATGATAAGTGAGTATGACCTCCCTCAATATCTATGGGCCGAGGCCGTAAACACCGCATGCTACATATCAAATCGTATTTATTTATGTAAGAATTCTTCCAAAACATCTTTTGAAATGTATCATTCTAGAAAACAAATGTTGCATATTTCAAAGTTTTGGATGCAAGTGTTTTGTTTTGAACACTAAAGATAACTTGGGTAAATTGATGCTAGGCTTATGAAGCAATCTTTGTTGGATATTCTACAACTAGTAAAGCTTATAGAGTATTCAATAGATCTTCTCTTACCATTGAAGAATCCATGCATGTTAAATTTGAAGAATCTAATGTGTTTGTTGAGAATGTTGTAGAGATTGAACCATTAGGTGATAACATGGAGAGACTATCCTTGAAGGACTCACCCGCTCAAGAAGAAAGATAGAATCCATTGGTGATGTTCAAGAGGATAAAGAGGAAAGCTCTCAACCGCTTCCTAAAGCTTGGAGATATGCCACAAATCATCCCAAGGAGCTCATCTTAGGTGATGCATCTAAAGGGGTAACAACTCGCTCCAAACTCCATAACCTATGGGGTAACTTTGCTTTCATTTCTCATTTTGAACCCAAAAGCATCCTCGAAGCCGAGGCGGACTCATATTGGTTGCTAGCCATGCAAGAGAAACTCAATAATTAAGCGCAACCAAGTTTGGCACCTTATTCCTAGGCCCCACGATAGACCAATAATTGGTACTAAGTGGATCTTTAGAAACAGATGGACGAGTCCGGTAATGTCATTAGGAATAAAGCTAGGTTAGTGGCCCAAGGTTACACTCAAGTTGAGGGAATTGACTTTGAGGAACCTTTGCACCCGTAGCACGGCTAGAAGCCATACGGATGACACTAACTTTTGCATCTTTTAAAAATTTTAAACTTTTTCAAATGGATGTGAAAAGTGCATTTTTGAATGGTTTTATAAATGAAGAAGTTTATGTTGAACAACCTCCCGGTTTTGTTGATCATGTTCATCCTAATTTTATTTTTAAACTTGATAAAGCTTTGTATGGATTGAAAGCTCCAAGAGCTTGGTATGAAAGGCTTTCTAGTTTTCTCATTTCAAATGATTTTATTAAAGGCAAAGTAGATACAACACTATTCACTAAGCATGTTGATAATGACATTTTAATTGTGCAAATTTATGTTGATGATATAATTT